>PVJC01001270.1:0-97261 GCA_004026665.1 Murina feae
CTAGTATAGTGTAGGTTATTGATTAAATGGAAGTCAGAATGCTGTTGTATAGGTGGTTGTCCTCCTCTGATTGGGCACAGGTCATGTGCTATGGATGACCTGCTCTGTCTCCATATGGGGTTTAGGAGAGTGAGCTATGGGCAGATTTGGGCAGGAAAAAATTAGTCTTATCTGGAAAAGAAACATAATATAAACATAGTATAACATCTGATTAAAATCAAGGGCTATATTTATATATTATCACTAGAGGCCCAATGCACAAAATCTGTGCAAGGGGCTCAACCCTCACAGCTGCAGCGGCTTGTCTTGGCCTTTGAAGTCCCAGCTTCGTCTGGGAGGTCGTCTGGGAGGTCATCTGGAAGGTCGTCTGGCTTTCCTGTCTAATTAGCATATGCTTTTATTATTATAGATTATATTTCTATTATGAATGAAATTTACTTCATTATCTAAGAATTCAAGAGAAACTGAAGTAAATATGAGTCCATGAAAGTAAAAAGAATATGCTCTCTAATATTCAGAAAAAGTTTAATTTACAGACGCTAGAGAGCCCTTACATTGTATGCCATATGGAGAGAGTTTATATGTAGAGAGATAATTACTAAAAATCTCAAACTTTAAATAGTTCTCTGAAAATAAAAGATTATTTTTGTTTTCAAAAGATGTCCTATGTATAGGCTCCTTTTTCCCCCTGTTTCACTGCTGGTTATCATAATGCTCCCCTTGCTCCACTGTTTGTTTATTTTGGAAATAGGAAGGAATAGATGGTGGAGGGGCAGTTGAGCTTGTAATTTACTCTAGCAAAGAGAAAACATTTGTTTCCACATAAAAAAGCTTGAAGTGCTTTGTGACTAGTTACTGTTTGTGGTTACTCTCTCTTCCAGTAGGGGGCAGGATGTAGCAATCTGTTAACTCCAACTTCTAGGGCAAGCATGTCAAACTCAAGGGCTAATTTGGGCCAAATAAACAAGGCATGCAGCCCACAGGCCCTGCGTTTGACATACTTGTTCTAGGGGGTTAAATGAGTGCATCACAATCCTGCGGAATTACTATTTAACTAACTTACACACTTACTTTTTCCCGATGTATGTGCTCCAGGTTAATTCTATTGCAACAAATCGACACCAAGCCCAGGTCCCCGGAGTTGCCTGTATGCTTCCCTGGACTTCAGGAAAGCGTTTTCCACTGTTGGTAAAGGAGTAAACAGAGGCTGGAGCATCTTGATTTCTACCCAGATGTTGTATTTTAGGAAAGAAAACAATATAAACATTATTACAAGGAGAGCCAGATGTCAAATACTTATGAGTAGCAATACCCGTGCCTGACCCTCGTGCCTGACCCTCTTCCCGGCTGTGTGTTACAAAAGTGAATGGAAAGGAGTTCTGCTTAGCCCTAGCTGGTCTGGCTCAGTGGATAGAGCATTGGTCTGTGGACTGAAGGGTCCCAGGTTTGATTCCATTCAAGGTCACATGTCCAGGTTGCAGGCTTGATCCCCAATAGGGGGCATGCAGGAGGCAGATGATTGATGATTCTCTCTCATCATTGATGTTTCTATCTCTCTCCCTCTCTCTTCTTCTTTGAAATCAATAAAAATATATGTATTTTAAAAAGAGCTCTGCTTACAAAGCCTGCCTCCTACAGGAAGGGAACAGAAGATCCACACAGAAGTTACAAGGAAATAAAATGGTTGCAGGCCCTCATCCTTGTCAGGAAGAAGAGGGGAATGGGTTAGAGAGGGGAAGGGTGGCCAGGCATCAGGAACTAGCCTGAGACTAAGGTCAGGCCCTAATTCTACGTGGGCTCCTTCTGTGGCTGGAAGGCTGGCATTTCCATTCCTACCACTGAGAACTTCTTTTCCCACTAAAAACATCTAATCTAATAAAAGAGCAATATGAAAATTGACCCTCGCTCTGTTATACCTAAGCCACACCCACCACTCAAGCCACGCCCAGCAACCAATCGAAGCAGCTGTAAACAAATTAACCCAGCCAAGATAGCAGCCAGCGGCCATGGAGCTAGAGCAAGCAGGAAGCTTCCGTTGCACCAGCGATGGAAGAAACTGCCTGCCGAGGCCAGCTATGGCCTCCACTCAAGGCAATAAAGTTTCAATTATAGAAGCCACAGAGCTGAAGCAAACAGGCGGCTTCTTTGCCTGCCTAGGCCTCTGCTCAAGGCAACAAAGTTTCAATTATAGAAGATAAATAAACCCAGAAACCTGATTCCAGCCAGCCTTGCTGGGAGCTGAGACGTTGGGTCAATGGGAGCTGTGGGCAGCCTGAAAACAGCTCTCGACCCCTCACCCAGGCTGGCCAGGCACCCCAGTAGGGACCTGAACCCTGAAGGGATTGTGGGCAGCCTGAAAACGGCCCTCAGCCCCTCACCCAGGCTGGCCACACCCCTATGGGGTGAGGGTCCCCACTGGGGGGCTTGGCCAGTCTGCAAACAGCCATCAGCCCTTCACCCAGGCTGGCCAGGCATGCCAGCAGGTGTACACCCCCCGAGGGGTCCCAGACTGCGAGAAGGCACAGGCCTGGCTGAGGGACCCTTCCCCCCAAGTGCACAAATTTTTGTGCACTGGGTCCCTAGTAACATATAACATAAAACAGCACAGGAATACCTCAGTCAGCAAAAGTGTGTTTGGATGTTGACATTCCATTTTTAGTTGCTGTTGATAAGATGCCTTAATGAAAGGTTGGTCGTAGGTGACCTTGTCGTAATTTCAGGTTGTCAAATGAAGCGGAAAAATTGTTCCCTCATATCATAGTTTGCAAACAAAGCATTTATTGTAGAAAGAAATGTTTTATTGGTAGATATTTTATTTTAAATGCGTTTTCTTTAATGTGTAGGAACTCTTGTCTGCCCGCCTTCATGCTTTGCTGGGTGCCATGTGGGTCCTGTACCTTCTATTCCTACTCAGGGGCCACGGTCCCTGCCTCACTGCTGTTTGTCTGCAGCAGGACTCGGGGCCCCCTGCCTCCCATATGTTTCCGGGTGCCTGCTTCTCTGAAACCCTGACCTCTTCTCGACCTGTGGCTGGAAGGCTGGTATTTCCGTTCCTGCTGCTTTTTTTTTTCTTTTTTCTGGAGGACAGGGAGAGCAGGAGCCTGGGCGGTGAGGTTGGGGTGCCCATCTGTGACTATCCTCTGCAATGTCTTTAGAAGCTCAGTTGCCCATGTTCAGATTGGGGCGCCTGTGATTCTCTTCTGCATACATGCGCGCCCTTCATTGACATCTGTCTCTCCAGTCCTCCCAAGCACACTGGCAGTTCTGCCAGGACTCTCCACAGCCTTGTGACCAGCCAGCTCCCCGTACCCCGTGGCAGTGGGGCTGGGTCCTCCTCTCACCTGCCTGGATGCTTCTATGGTTACATGCTGCCTGATTGCTCTATCCTTTGGTTTTTTAACTTTGGTCCCTCTCCACCAGTGGATGTGACTCTTGAAGCAGGAATAGTTTTTTCTGGGACAGAGACGATGAATGGCTAGCACATAGTAGCTCAGAAAGCATACCTTAGTTAAAAATGCGTGAAAATTAAATGAGCTAAGAGGCTCCGAGGCTTTCTCCTGCCTGAGGTTTATGTTGCAGCTGCCTCAGAATCCTCCCACCCGCCAAGGAACCAAGAAGAAACCTGGTGGGGCCACTTGTTCCCTCACTGCATCAGTGCTTCAGGCGCATTAACACCACTTCCCAGTCCAGGCCCTAAACCAGAGAATCTGAGAAATCAAAACGGTCAAGGGAAGCCAGGCTGGCGTGCTCAGTGGTTGAGTGTTGACACATGAGCCAGGAGGTCACGATTCCATTCCCAATCAGGGCACATGCAGGGGTTGCGGGCTCCATCCCGGGTGGGATGTGCAGGAGGTGGATTGGATCAGTGATTCTCTCTCATCATTGATGTTTCTCTCCTTCTCCCTTCCTCTCTTTGAAATCAATAAAAACATATTTTAAAAAAAAAGTCAAGGGGAAAAAAAAGGTGCCAAATCCCACACCTGTAATAGTGTTTGCTCTCTGTGCTCTATGCTTTTGTTGTATTTTTTTTCTCTCATAGCATTAACAATGGTCTTGCATTATCTTTGATCTTTTTTGCCTTTGAAAGAGAAACAAGGTAAATGAGGGGAAATGAAATTTTAATACGCAAATAAAGTATCTAGCAAAGAAAGTGAAGCAGAGAGGTTTAATTTTTAGACTGAATTGATTTTCCTAAATTCAGCATATGCTATTCCCAGATCCTTCCTTTTAAAAGAGGTGTCATCTCATAACACCTAACGTTGAACGTATCTTTTAATTGTTCCGAGTAAATACAACGCTGCTGGCATTTGCCAGTGGGAGTGTTAGGCACGGGGTTGGATTGCTTGCAGATCCTCCGGCCCCCCATCTCCGCCTAAAGGGTTGGAGCCTCCTCAAACTTCTCTCTGCAATTCCCTGAGGAGAACCCCCTCTAAATCAAGGGGGAGGAAAGGACCCAGACACATCTGTGTTATGACCCCTGAAAGATTTAGCTGCTGCACTTGTGCCATATTTATTCGTTTTATCCATTTAATTCAAAAGTATGGCATTTGAGAAAAATGCCATGGAAATAATTTCCAAGAGAACCATATCCTTTATATAGAAGGAAAACTGTGGGTGCAGCAGTGGATAATTAACTTTTAAAATGTTTGCGCTGCTGACTAAGGATGGTTAGTGCAGGGGAATGGGCACAGATGACCGGGCAGGTCCGGAGAAGTCTTCCTTTACAAAAGAAGGAAATGAAGGTACTGTCTGAGGCAGAATAATGCTCCCCTTTGCCCCCTGAGATTGCCACATCCTAGTCATCAGAACCTGCCAAGGTTTGGGTTCAGATCCATAGGTGGAATTAAGGCTGCTAATTAGCTGGCCTGAAAGAGATTGGCCCCACGTGGATTTTTTTTTAAAAAGACAATGTACTCAACAAGGGGACTTAAGGGGCGGGAGCAGGCAAGGGAATGGGTTTCACTAGGCCTCCCAGCGGAGAGAAACACAGCCCTGCCGCCCCCTAGGCTTCCAACCCACCAGTGCGGGAAACCCATGTGGTCTGGGGTGATCTGTTACAGGGGGAACAGGAAACTAACCAGGTGCATCAGACAATGCAATGCTCCACTGTCACTGAAATAAGACTAAGAATGCCTAATGGGGGGGAAATATTCACGGCCTATTGCCAGGCTAGCAAGGCAGATGAGGAAACCCCATCTGCAATAAAATAAAATAAAATACAGTCCTGTGTAGACAAAAGCTGAAAGTTCTTGGTGGTTCTCTGTGGATGCTAGGGTTGGTTTTTCCCTTTTCTGCATTTCCCATGTTTCTTTTGTAACCAGAAAATGAAAAGTTAAATATGATTGCCCATCTACCTGAAGCAAGGTTAGTCTACCAACAGCAATGTAGCTCCTTTCAAAATATATTGTTTTCAAAAAAGGGGAGGAGTTAGAATTCCCATCATGCTATATTAGTCTTGGAGTGCTATTTGCATTAATGGTGTCAGGATTGATTTCAGTAGCCGGTTAGCACCTGCACAGGGTCTAAGGCCTAAGTCTCCGGGACTTGAATTTCCCTCTGGGTCGGCTGGATGACCCTTTGTCATAGTGGAGGCAGCAGGGCACCCATCATCCTTAGAGGCCTTGCCTTCTCCCCAGGCTCTGTGGACTTGATTTTCATCAGGGGTGGTTTTTATTGTTGCTCTTTATATGTGTAGAGAGCAAAATGTAAAGGAAATTAACCCTCTCTGAGCAGCATAAAACTTGTGTTTCGTCGTTTCACCGGATGTCAAGTGCATTTTTAAAAATATTACTTAGTGACATAAATAAAATGGCTAACGGTTCGTGGAGAGGCCTGGTTCCAGGGCGCGGGCGGATGTCAATACTTCTGCGGGAGGCAGCCGACTGCAGGGACTGGAGGGCTGGGCCTCGGGGAGCGGGGCCGGGGTGGCTCCAGCTCCGTGTCTGTGCTCCAGGCGAGTCCCATAACTCTCCAGCCGCCTGGCCGGTGGGAGGTGGACTGTGGCTGCCCTGACCCCTGGGGTTCCTGTGAGAAGTCAAGGAAGAGACATGCCTCTCCAGTGCAGGGCATCGGAAAAGGGTGGTTATCCTTACGTCTGAGGGCCTTTATCACCGAGCTGCTTGCTGAGGTGTCGCAACTGGAGGGCATTCAGGAACTGCTTGTGTTTGCACCCTCGGTGGCTGTTTGGAGGCGTGTTTTCTCGTTGGGATGAAGTGATTCCTATGTGCCAGATACTTCCGGTGTCCAGGCTAATGGCAGGAGTGGCAGCCCTTGCGTCCCACTGTTCATGGGAATTCTGTCAGTTACTTGAATGGCACTAGGAGCCTGCAGCCGGCGTCGGATGCTTTGTGATGGGTGCTGTCTCTCTCCTGTGATGGAGCATCTGGAAGGACCAGGCTGTTGTCAGATGCCCATCATCAAGGGAGAGGAAGACAAACTGGCCCTTCACGTGGGCTCCGAGCTCTCCCAGGGGAACGGGCGGGGGTGGGAGGGGAGGGGACCTGGCACCCTCGGCCTTTTAGGTAGATGTGCAGAGAGCAAAGACACTGGGGGGTTGAGCCCTTGGTGGATGGTCAAGGAAGTTACAACTGAAGATGCACATTTCACACGACAGCACCTTGCTGGAGCTTACCTTCTCCACACCATCAGCTTCATCCATCCCACGATGAAGGACCTCTGATGTACATGTGAACTCCAGCCCCAGTCTTATCTGGCTAAATAGCAATCATATCAAAGCCTCCGAACTATTCCCACAAAACCCAAAGCATAGAGCAGGCACTTAAAGCAGGTCTGTGTTTCTGCCGAGTTAAATCTGAGTGACCTAAAGAGCCAGATCACAGATGTAAAAATGAGGCATAAACGATAAATTCATGCCCTGGCCAGTGTTGCCAAGTGGTTAGAGCGTTGGCACAGGCACTGAAGGGTCTCGGGTTCGATTCCTGGTCAAGGGCATGAACCTGGGTTGCAGGTTTGATTCCAGGCCCCGTTGTTTCAGCAGGCGACCAAGCAATGCGTCTCTCTCACATTGATGCTTCTCTCTCTTTCTACCCCACCCCTTCCCCCTACCTCTTAAAAAAAAAAATCAATGGAAAAAATATTCTCCACTGAGGGTTAACAACAAAAAAAAGGATAAATTCTTAAGTCAGATTTAAATAATCAAATGAAACGTCCTTGGTTTTGCTAGTTTGCTTTCCCCTTGTTGGAATAAATTATTACACTGGATGTGGAGGCTCCAGCACCTTAGGCTGTTTCTGAGAACAAGTATGGGTTATATCAGTCTTGTGGTAAATGCAGGCACACAATATCATTTTCCTGCTTTAAAAACTGCTATGTTAAAAACGATGCTATTCAGAAAGTTTATATTGTTTCACAATCATTGTTTTAACACAGAAATCTGTTTATTAAACCCAACAAAACAAAGAAAATTATACCAGCCCTCAATTTTTGAATTTTCATTTAAATAAGCAAACTCTAAATCCACATCTTAAAAGATGTTTGTGCATCTATGTATTTCCAAAATACTCATATTTCAATAAGATTTTTCACATTGTATTCACCAACAGTATCACAAAGTTTTTTGTTTGTTTTTGTTATTTGTTTACATAACTTGTAAGGAACAGTCGTTCTAGAAACACTAGAAGAAAAAAGCATAGCAATGTCCACAGTTACAAGAAAAAGTGCACATTACTTGGTCACAATCACAGTCATTACTTGAAAAACTATAACAAGTAGATAAGAAATTTCACGGATGCCTAAACGTATCAAAAACTGAATGACATAAATTTTACATAAAATAAGGCAAAGTTTAGGAATGCGCAAAGAACTTTCAATCCAACCAAAGCTAAACAACAGAAAAACTTTAAGAGAAGCATTAACTGATGTACTCCCTACAGAGCTTAAAAACAAGTTTGCCTCAGTGCACAAAGGAAACACCCTTCATTTGTATCCAACACTACAAAATGGGAAAGAAGGGCAGAGGATGGGGCCAAGGAGGGGCCAGTTCATTTAAGTTACCGCTGCAGCCACCGAGAGTCCTCTACACCAAGGACTGTAAATCACACATGTCGTATCAGGAGAGGCAATGGTCTTTTTGGAAACTATGTCTGAAATGGAGAAATGAAAATTAAACTACACACGAGTGCAAATTTTCAGATTGTCACTTGCAACCTCCCAACATGGTCATCGACATCCAGTTGCTGCTGGAGGGATGCCAGTCAGACATAGCAGCGCTATGCGCGATGAGCTGCAGGAAACCAAGGTGTGACCCTCCCCGCCATGATATGTCTTGTTAAATATTAAGTTGTGATGAAAACCTCTATGGCAAAGCTGCAGTGTTGCCTGGGAGGCTTGGGGTCAGCGTGGATGCAGGCTTCCCTTGGAAGTGCTTCCTGATAGGACGATGTAAAGAACATAGGCAAGGGTTGTTTGTTTGTTTTTTTGCTTTTTTTTTTTTTCCAGCATCAAGTGTTATTTTTGTAGAAAGAATTTGGAAAGAGGAGAAGGCAAAGGGATGTGGAAAAGGTACTTACAGTAGTTTCTCAAAACAGTTTTCTTTTAGGACCTGTGAAAAAGTTACCAAAGTAAAAATGACCATTTTGAATGAAAAACAAGTTTCCTTTTTATAAAAATTACATATATATATATATATATATTTTAAAATACAAGATCCTTTTCATTGTTATAACCTGTAACAAGAAATGTTGGCTTTGTTTTCTGCCAGATCCTGCAGCTTTCAGTCCAATAAGTCAGTAGCAAATTCCACTAATATTCCAGTTGGATCTGGAGCTATTCTTTATACCACAAGCTTCTTCCATTTTTATCCTTGAAGTAGGAATTCACAGCCTGTCTTTTTTTTTTTTTTTCCGGCCCAGACAGTTATGCTGACACCTACACAAAAAGCAGCAGGCCGGACACACAGCCTCTCAGCTACTTCCGAGGCCAGAGTTCCTGGGAAGCACCTGCACACATCACTTGATGGACCAAGGACAGGTGGCAGAATGGCAGTGTTTCCCTTGAGCCTGTGCAGTAGGGCCGTCTCTGCTGGGAAATCAGAATGTCATTAGTGCAAACAGACCTCCGTGCCTGGGATCGCCTTTTGAGTCAGTTCTGCTGTAAGATAAGATTTTCCAGTTCATCTGCGGAACGCAGTAAAAATGCAGCTGATTCTCGGTACCCGGCCACAAGCTGCCTCACGGCGTTGATCTCAGTGGGACTCAGCTGGGGCCTGGAGCTGGAGCTGCTGGAGGACCCCGAGCTGGGTGCCAGCTGCCTCTTCATGCTGAGATCCGTGGGCCCTAGAGAAACAATGACAGAATCAGAACAGTTTTCATTCTGGCGCTTTGAACATAAGCATAACTCGTTGACGACTTAATTAATGTACTCATGAGAAGCTGCTGATACCTTAAATTAAAGGCATCTCTCAGGCCTGGCCAGTGTGGCTCAGTGGTTGAGCGTCCACCTATGAACCAAGAGGTTAAGGTTCCATTCTCGGTCAGGGCACGCCCGGGTGTGGGCTGGGTCCCCAGGACAGGGCGTGCAGGAGGCAGCCGACCCATGATTCCCATTAATGTTTCTATCTCTCCCCCCTCACTCTCTGAAGTAAATATTTTTTTAAAAAGTTACCACTCAGAAAGACTAAAGAGCAACACGGAGACAAAATGAGCAGCTGGGTGTTCTCCGGGTCTAATTTCTGGCGATCACCTCTCGTGGTGGAAAGACCTTTCCTTTAACGGGTGCCTTTTAGAAAATTCACTGTCAGCTCTACCTCCCACAGGGAGTAGTTTCTCTGCAAGTAAATGACGGGGCTCACAAATGCTTTTCATTTGCTGTTTGTTACATGATTAGACCAACCAATTCAGACGCTGAAATATCCCCTCTGTCATGCTAATGATGCTGAATTACTCATCCCTGAGAGGGACCGGAGAGGCTGGGGAGCACATCATATGTTTAAGTTCAGCTTTTAAGTGCCACCATAATGGAGGCGAACGGGGGTACCTTTTCCGTTCAGATTGAGGCTTGCTTCTGTGCGGCTGACTGTGATTAAACATGTGGACACGGAGTGAAGACTGAAGTGTGCAGTAAGCACATGATTAGTGCAAACAATGCCACAAAGACACTGGGCTGGGAAGACTGGCTTAGGTACTGTTCATGCCCCTTCTGTATTTACTTGCAAAAACATGTGTTAAAACTTTTTTCTTCCATATATTCAAAGCGAGTCAGATAGCTCTGTCTTCTGACGTTTTGTAAATTTTTACGGAATAATTTGTTTCATCATTTCTCATGCATATACCATGTCTTTATCCAGCCACCTGCGAAGGACACTTCAGTTGCTTCCATGTCTTGGCTGCTGTGAATAATGCTGCAAAGAACATAGGGCTTACATATATTTTTTTAAATTTAAATTCTTTATTGTTGAAAATATTACATATGTCTCCCCCCACCATTGACCTCTCCCCAGCTGCTCTTCTCCCCCGCCCCCCATATAGATCTTTATGAGTGTTTTCCAATTTTTTGGGTTGATACCTAGAAGAGGGATTGCTGGGTCATATGGTAAGCACTATTTGTAATTTTTTGAGGAACCTCCAGAGTGGCTGAAGCAATTTACGTTCCTACCAGAAGTGTAAGTGGATTTCCTCTTCTCCACACCGTCTTCAGCACTTACTTCTCGTCTTAACAAGAACAGCCATTGCAGCAGGTGTGAGGTGGTAGCTCGCTGTGGTGGTCATTTGCGTTTCCCTATAGCAGGTGAGGTGGGGCATCTTTTCATGTGTCTGCTCACCCTCTGTACACCCTCATGGGGAAGCGTCTGTGCACGGCTGCCCATTTGTAAACTGGATTGCTTGTTTTTTGTTGAGCTGGGTAAGTTCTTTGTATATTTTGGATATTGACCCCCCTTATCAGAGGCATTGTTTGCCTTTTGGTTTTGTTGTCAGTTTCTTTGGCTCTACATCTTTGTAGCTTGATGTAGTCCCATTCATTTATTTTTGCTTTTACTTTCCTTGTGTTTGGGGTTAAATTCACGAAAACCACTCTGAGACCATGGTCCATACATTTAATTTTACTGTTTCAGGCTTGTATTTGTCTTTAAACCATGCTGAGTTCATTTTTGTGTATACTATCACATAGGCTAGTTACATTCCCATTTTTCCAACATTTATTGAAGAGGTTTTCCTTTCTCCATTGTATGTTTTTTGCTTCTTTGTCAAAAATTAGTTTCCCATGTGTGTGGGTTTATTTCTGGGCTCTCAATTCTGTTCCACTGGTCTGTGAAAAATGAAATATTGCCATTTGTGACAACATGGATGGATCTTGAGAGTATGATGCTGAGTGAAATAAGATGGAAAAGGACAAGAACCATATGAGTTCACTTATATATGGGATATATAAAGCAGAAAACCATAAGTGAACAAACAGGCTCACAGACAACAGTAGGGTGGTTACCAGGGGAGCACAGGGGTGGGGGGAGAATGAAGAAGGTAAAGGTGGTCAAACTATGGCCACAGAAAGAGTCTAGACTCTGGGTGGTGAGCATACAATGCAATATACTGATGGTGTATTATAGAATTGTGTTAACGAATGTTGCCCCCAATAAACTTAATTAGATAAATTTATAGTTTTTTAAAGATCTTCAAATCAGACATTTGTGTTAAGACCTTTTATATCAATTCTTGTTAGATTATCAGTAAGACTTTATTATATACTTAATGAAGGGTAAGAACTGTGACAATGAACACTTAATTGCTATAATTATTAAATTTTTAGCTGGTAATGGATGTGAAGCCCTTGAATATAACTAAGCACTTAACTAAAGGCACGCTCAAAATTGTAATGATTCGATAACTTGAAAGTATTTCAACAGGTTTTTCTAAAGACAGAACTTTTCAGAGAATGGTATTCCTTTCATGAACTACACCAGGGATGTTATTTTTATCCTTCTAGTTCTCCTTGAGGCATGGAGATAGGTCAAGACATGACCCCATCCACCCTCTCCCCTGAAGGGAGAAGGCTTCTGTCAGCCAGGAGGTAATGGTCCCAGGAGAGAGAAATAGCCTCACTTGGCACTTAATTAGGACAGAGAGGAGACGAGCACACAAGAACCCTGACATCTGAGAGAAACTTCTATTCACTTCTGCTCTGGCCTTTCGAAGCTTTGGTTATGCAGCAGCAGTTAGCGTCCACTTGTTCATGTTATAAAATCTTAATGCTCACATAACAAGCTGGAAGGGCGAGAAGTAGGGAGGTCACACCTGCAAACAGACATGACTGAACAAGCATCCAAGCAAATCGTTCACAGCAATCATTCCCCCACAGATATCGAGGGGTGACTATAATAATAAGTGTAATATGCTAGTTATACCAGATGTCCTTCCAGACAAAGCTGCGGCAGGTGGGGGCCTAGGCAGAGGCCTGCAGCTGCCGCAGGGGCAGAGCCACTTGCATGAATTTCATGCACTGGGCCTCTAGTATTCAAATAAAATAACCTCTCTAACCCCAAAGAGAACTGGAGCCTTAGTCCCACCCTGAGCATCGTGACAAACCATGAGCTACTTAACATTTTTTTTTTTAACTTTCAGGAATCCCAGTACAATGTAAATCTTCATGAAAGAAAACAGAGTTTTGCTCTCAGCTCCGCAGGTCTCTAGTTCCTGGTTGCCTAACTGTGTCATTCAAAGGTGTGCCATTTTGTGATGGTTTTGCTGCCAAGTTGCTGATAGTTGCTCTTAACTGGGGTTGAGAAAGGGTGGGACTAGGGCTGCAGTCCTCTTTGGGGTAAGAGCAATTATTTTATTTGGATATAGTCATCCCTTGGTACCTGTGGGGATAATTCCAGGACCCCTGAGGATACCAAAATCTATGATGTCCAAGTTGCTTATATAAAATGGCATAGCATCTGCATATCCTTCCATATACTTTCAATCATTTCTGAATCAATACCTGATACCATGTAAATGCTATGTAAAGAGCTGTATTGTTTAGGGGACCAAGTCTGTATGTGTTTTGTACAGATGCAACCATCATTGGCCTACCTATGTAGTAGATGTCAGCGACAACATAACTTTTTCTGTCTTTAAATATTTCCCATCTGGGTTGGTTAAATCTGTGGAAATGAAATCTGTACAGCAGTTTGTGGATTACTCTCCACCTCTGGCTCAACAAGGTAAACTTCCAAAGGAAGACACTCTTTTTATTCAGATAAATATTCACGCAGGCAACTCTACAGATAGTTCAATAATTTAGTAGCCATCCACACCTGTTACTTTTTCTGGAAGGAAGTTGACTTCCTTATCTTGCTTTTGGATCTACAAGATCAGGATTGCATATATAAATGAAAACCACAAGAAATTATTTTGGATGAGTTTTTATTCAAAACTTCCAAGTTATTAGACAAGGAAGCAAAAATATTCATAAGTGGACAAATTATTGTCCACTTCTCCCCTCACTAGGGACTCCCCTCTGAGCCTCTCAACAGTTGGGCAGAGACAGCAGAGCAGGATGACTGCCCATTTTAAAGCAGGTGAAACTGAGTCCTGACAGGTTCACTGGCTTGTCTAAAGCCACAAAAAGAGCCTGGCCCTTCGTCCTGCACCACCATGGCCCAGCTCAGAGGAAAGGTATTAGGTAGAGAAGGACAGATGCCCCAGAGGAAGGCAAGCAAAGGTGTGGTGTGTAGGGATAGCCTGCTGGCTAGAGCGAATGGTGATCGGGCTGTTTATTTTAAACCATAATTTCTATTTAAAAATGTCCAAGAGACTACCAGAGGCCAAGGGCCCAGAGATGCCCAGGTTTAACATGAGGTCATACTGAGGTGGTGGCTGTTGGTTCCTTCATGGCTAGAGCCTCAATTTGATCCTGGTTATCACTGCCCCAGTCATCCCTCTAGTTGGGTAGCAGTGGTTTCCTGACTCCCAGCACCTGTTACAAATGGCCATCTGTCCCCGAATGAAGAAAAAGCTGTACCTGAGACAATGACTAAATGTTTACAAAGTCTACAACATCCTCCTGGCAATATTCTTTGAAACCAGGTCCTCCGGTGAGCAGCTTGGGTATCTGAGATGATGATGGGTAATCCTGGACTCGGAACATGGGTTTGGAAGTGTTTCCTCCTCTTCTATTTTGTGGAAGAGTCTGAAGGAACTCACCAGGGAAGCCTGGGCTTTTGTTGGAAGATTTGGTTACTGATTCAATCTCCGTACTAGTAATCATCTGTTCAGATTTCCTTTTTCTTCATAGTTCAGTCTTGGTAGATTATGTTTCTAGCAATTTATCCATTTTCTTCTAGATTGTCCAATCTGTTGGCGTATAATTATGCATAGTAGTCTCTTATGATCCCATATATTTCAGTGGTATCAATTGTAATATGTTCTTTTCAATTTTGTTTTTTTGAGTTATGTCTTTTTCTTAGCACATCTACAAAAGTATTATAGATTCTGTTTATATTTTCAATGGTCTCAGTCTCTATTTCGTTTACTTCTGCTCTGGACTTCGTTATTCCCTTCCTTCTGCTAACTGTGGGCTTTCTTTTTCTATTCCCTGAGTTGTAAAGTTCACTTGTTTGAGGAAGGCATTTTTTTTGCTACAGGCCTCTTAGAAGTGCATTACAGATTAGGTACTTCCATGTAAAGGGGTAGCTTTGCAATTGAACAGTGAAAACAATTTTGAAAGGTGGGAATTTACTTATGCCCTTACATCAAGGACCAAAAAAAAAAAACAAAACAAACCAACACTGCTGAGCCTGTAGTGTGTGCTCAGTAAGTATATCAACTAGAAATTTGTGTGAGAAGTTTATAGAACAGCTAATCGTTACTTGTGATCAAACAAGGTTGATCAGCAAAATAACTTTAGCACAGTGAAAGCTTCACATAAAGGCACTGCTCTGCCTTGTAGTTTAGATTAACTTAATCAAAAAACTTTGTCATTTCTGTAGCAAAATCTCCAAAGCCATTCATTGTTTGATAACAGAATGTGAGAGTTCTTTTCAGCCTTGGCCCTGACAAAAAGTGCAACACAACTTTACCATGATGTTCAGATTCTATTTCTGACAAAATTTCATAGACGTGATGATGAAATTAATGAGAACAGAAGAAAGCTGACACTGCTGTTTCAACAACACATGATAGATGCAAACGTTTTCTACAATTTACCTGCTGATAAATAGTTCAAAGAATTACCAGCTGCCTTATGTTTTAACAAACTTAGTAAATTTGTCCAAACAAGCCTATTTTTGCTTCATACTTCTTAGCAAATTCTACTTCAGATTGTACTGAAGGTTTTCTTCTTTAACTTTGAAAATGTATTCACCTAAAGTTGTTTCATTCTTATTATTCACAGATGCTAATTCTTCTGTCACTTCAAACTCAGAGTAAACAAGAAGTTGGCATCAATAACATCTCAACTTATTAAAAAACAAGGAAAACCACTTGAAATCAGTTGAATTGCTTTTTTAAATTGATGATTGATATTGTCAATATCTCAATTTCTTCAACTCTTCAAGCAGTTTTTGTCATAATGCTAAGAGTCAGGTTTGTTTTCCCTGGACATATTCCTTCAGCCACTGTGATCAAACAAGGTAATAAACTCGCCATCGCTAGGTATATGACTTCCTCTGCTTGACTAATAGATGAACCACTTATAAACTTACTTTGATTGCAGGCTCATTTTATATTTTGATCAGATGTTTAACAGAGGTATTTTATCAATATTTTCATACTTTTCTGTCAAAGGGTGAAAAAAGTAACCATTACTCTCAGCATTGAGGCTAAATTCGCTAATTCCTCTAAAACACTCAACATAAGGCCTGGACTACAGCAGATACACAATACTAGAGTCAGTATGCTGATGACTTGCATTCATATTCGCAAGTGACTGTAATATAATTTGCCTAAAAAAGCAACACTGTTCTGGATGATAGGATTACAGAAGTATCACAAAATGAGCTGGTGCTTTCCACTTCCTTTTCTTCTCCCTTCTCTTAGATCTGTGTGTGGAAAGCGATTACTTAGTCCTTCAAGTTTGAGTAAAACTCATTTGTAAACCATTTGGGTCTAATTTTTTTAATGGATAGATTTTTACAATAATGATTCAATACATTTAATCACTAAAGATACACTTGGAATAGCTATTCCATTGTCTATTGGTCAATTATATACTTGTAAGAGATAATATCACATCTAAGTTGTCAGGTATGCCAGCACAAAGGTATAAACATTTCTATTTGTTCCTTTATTTGAATTCCTATTATTTTAAGCTTCCTTTATCTTGGTTCATCTTCTCAGATGTTTTTTTAATTCTTTCAAAGATTTTACTCTTGATTTTGTTGGTCTTCTCTATTCTTTGTTTTCTATTTAATTTCCCCATTTATTTTCTTGTGTAGTTTGTGTTTTCTCTGTTTCTAACTTCTTGAGTTAAATGAGTAGCTTAATTTTTTAGTGTGAGTACCAAACCAGTTTTCTGTCCTACTAATTACAAATATTTCTGAACACTGAACACAGTGCTATCAGTATATTAAGTTGTTGGTGGTCATTAGTTGCTTAGGTGGTCAATATGTTAGAAAGAATGTGTATTACCAGACAGTGGGGGTAAGTTCTAGATATAACCAGATTACATTTTAATTATTTTTTCAAATCTAAGTGATTTTCTTTTTTCTGTCCATTAGTTTCTGAGAGAGGTGTGTTGAAAGTCAATGGCTATGATTGTGGATGTGTCATTTTCTTCTTATAATTAACTAGCAGTCCATTGCAGGAAGATTCCTGCAAGAATAGGGCTTTCTGAGCCAGAGCAAAGCAGAGAAGGGAGCAAAGCCCTCCTCGGCTCCCATCTCTGCTGCCTCGGCTTTCTTCCTTCTCTGCTGCCTCGGCTCCCTCCTTCTCTTCTCCCTACCTTCTTCACCGTCTCAGCTGCCTCGTCTTCGTTCCCTTCTCTACCGCTTGGGTCTCTTCTGCAGTACTTGGCTCCCTTCTATGCTATCTTTAGTCTTCGCTCGACTGTGTATGCAAATTAACCGCCATATTTGATGGGTTAATTTTCATATAGTCGCTCTGATTAGCTGGTGGGCATGGCTTGGCTGGTGGGCGTGGCTTAGGTGTAACGGAGTGAGGGTCAATTTGCATATTACTCTTTTATTAGGTTGGATTACCTGGAGGTTGTTATTGGGGGCACATAGTTTCTAGACAATTGTGACTTTCTGAAAAATGATTTTCCTTCATTATAAAGTAACATCTTTTATGCTCCAAAGCTCTTTTGTTAAAAGACTGTTTTTGGCATATATATGTACAAGTATTTTCTTTACTCTTGGAAGATTGTTTTGTGTGGGTCTATTTTCTCAAATTAGAGTTGCATTTTACTTATGCATCTGTCCCTTATATAGATTACAACAGAACAAAACATGGAGTGATCCCAGGCCTAATAGTAACACCGTTGTTAGGGGTTTGAGTGGGAGAGATGGTCAAATGCTACAGTTCAGTGGAAATGTTTGTCTCCTCTGAGGTCTATGTCAAACTGAAGCCACCTTGAAACCCATTTAGGTCTGCTGTAATTCTAATGATTGTTTGGTCAAATACTTTACTCCTCTGCACTTCATCACATTTACCCTTCTCTAATTAAAGGCTGCTTAATCAACATTAGGTTACCAAGGAACAGGGGGTTTATAAAGTACGTAACAATATGCTGGTATCCATATTCTACAGACATTTAAGAAAATACAAAAAGCAAGGTTCAGATCGCTGTCAAGGCCGAGTAGCTGATTACAGTATTATGCCAGGACAAAAGGGGAGTATATAGGTCACCCCTCCTCTACCCCCAATTATGTCTTATTTCTAGAAAAACTAAAAATCAAACACTGACAGCAATTATAGGTAAAGTTATAGCTCCATCATGAGTGTTTACATTAGATTGTAATAGTTAACGCCCCATACATTTAAAAAAATTAAACACCCGATTGTTCTGAGACAAATTTAGCTGAATCTTCATATACCTCAAAATGTAAATCTCTTGGACCTGTCTTTAAAAACCCATCTATTAAAATTTCCCTTTTCAGGTCCTTCTGTATTTCATCTTTTTATTTCATTTTTCGCATGTAAGTATACCTTATTCAGAGAAAAACCGTAAACATCTCAATATTTTTGTTCTCATCTCACTGACCATCTCTACACAATCAATTTGTAGACTCAGTCCTTTCCCCCATTGGTCTTCCTAGTTGTTCGTCTATTTAGATTGGCTAATTCCTGGCACAGTGCATGGCCTTCCCATTTGACCTTCCAATTCAGTGTTTTGCAGAGACCTGATAAATCATTCTGATAAACTAGGATGGTCTGAAAGTGAATCACTTTCCCAGTAGTCTTAGAGATTTGTGAGGGGAAAGGCTCTTAGCAGGTTTCTCTTTCTGCACACTTTCGGCTTATGGGAAAAATATAAATATTGCTGTAAAGAAAAAGAGGAGTTAGCTTTAGTTGAATCAATTATACTACATGAGAGCATAATGAATTCTTATATATGTACTTATATGCCTATATAGTTTGTTTTCAAGCAACAGGAAACAGTTCCTAAAAATCAGAAAACAAGAGTGTTCATTCACTGGTTTTCTGTGAGCTTAGACTCAGGTTCTGCCTTTTTGGGCCACTATTAGTTTTACCTTTTCAATGACTTCCACAGATGAATGGCAAATATAGTAACAAGGATCAACATACAATAAAAACCTCCAGAATATCCTCAGTAAAGATTAGAGATTTGTTTTATTTTTACACTTTTATTTTGTTCCATTTTTATGTAAGCCTAATGGTAACTACAAAGCAATAACCTATAGCAGATTGACTAACGAAAGAAACAGAACATTCCACTACAGAAAATCGCCAATTTACAAAGATAAACCAAACTATCAGGAATAAGTTTGTAAATCCTCACCTATCATAACTGATAATTCTGACTTTCTAGACTAGTAGAACATTCTGAATTCCCCAAGAGAGTTCTTTCCTGAGTAGCAACGGACATATTCAGACATTCCCAGAGGACATGCCCAAGGGAGTTGTGTAAGGAAAACAACAAGCCAACCATAATGATCTCATGCCACCTGGAAAGTCCTGAATGGTATACCAGCAGGCTCAAGAAGAAAGGCGTCTTCTTTTTATTCTCCCGCTTCAGTGAGAAGGCACAACTCAAAATTCTCAAGAGGATGTACATGCAGTGTTACAGAAAAACCAGAGCAGAACCAAGCAACGCTTAGAGAGATGGAGTTACATTTATTACGCGCAGGCCCAGAAGAAAATGTTTCTCAAATTCTGGGTGAAATCACACAGGAAGTTTCCTGTGTTTATATGATTCCACCTTCTTTGTCTCCCAAATATGGTTTTCCCCCCGGTTCCCTTTGCAAGTTCTTAAAGGGCCCTATGTGCTGAGGCTTTGAGACCTTAACCAAAGGCTTGGTCTGGTGCCAGCACTGATAACTTCATCTGGGGAAGGTTTAATGGCCTCTCTGAAATGGAGTAGTCTTATTTTCTTATTATTTAAGCCAGCTAGCATGTACAGAAGCCAGAAATAGCAGTGTTAAAATTTCAAAGTTTTTATATAAGATGAATGCTTCAGCAGTACATAAAGATCCCTTTTACTGGAGAGAACAGGCTTTTAGGAAGCTGATGCCAGGAAGAGCTGGCCGACATTGAGCTGCAAAGCCAATGCCATGTGCTGGCAGTTCAGGGCAAACATGGGGCCCTCACCTCTCCTTTTTTCAAAGACCCCTGACCTACAGAAACGGGTGAACGATCGAGGACTCCGTCAGAAAACCCGAAAGATGCTGCACATCATTTTCCTTTAACATTTCCAGCAAGTAATATCAATTCCAAGCATTAAAAGTTTGGGTTTGCTTCCTTTAAACGTCACATAATTTAAAATTCTGTCATGATATTCTTTTTAAATGTGTTTTGTCAAGGAATTCAATCTAAAAATGGAAAGCCTCACATGTATGCCCTCGGGGAGGGGGGAAGTCGAGAAGGACTGGTTTCTAATAAATGCCTGATTTACAGAAAACTGATGATAATGGAATTGTATTAAATGCTACAGGTTTGGCATACAGAAGGCCAAGAGACATATGAAAACATGCTCAAAGTCACTAACCATCTGAGAGATGTAAATCAAAAAGATAATGCAGTACCATCTCATACCTGTCAGGATGGCTATCATCAATAAATCAACAAATGACAAGTGCTGGTGAGGATTTGAAGAAAAAGGAACCCTTCTGCACTGCTGGTAGGAATGCAGACAGTTGCAGCCACTGTGGAAAACTGTATGGAGTTTTCTCAAAGTTAAAAATGGAACTCCCATTTGACCCAGTAATCCCACTTTCAAGAATATATCCCAAAAAATCAGGATATATGCACCCCCATGTTCATAGCAGCACAATTTACCATAGCTAAGATTTGGAAACAGTTTAAGTGCCCATCAGGAGATGAGTGGATTAGAAATCTGTAGTACATCTACACAGTGGAATACTACACAGCTGTGAAAAAGGAGGAATTCTTACCATTTGCAACAGCTTGGATGGAACTGGAGAGTATTATGCTAAGCGAAGTAAGCCAGTGGGAGAAAGATAAATATTACATGCTCTCATTTGTGGAATATAATGAACAACATAAACTGATGAACAAAAACAGAACCAGAGACAGAAGCATCGATCAGACCGTCAAATCTCAGAGGGAAGGTAGGGGAGGGTGGAGGTAAGGGAGAGAGATCAACCAAAGGACTTGTATGCATGCATATAAGCCTAACCAATGGACCCAGACAGGGGCAGTGAGGGCATGAGTGGGGAGTTGGGGGGCAATGGGGGCGATAAGGACACATTTGTAATACCTTAAAGAATCTGAACTCACTGATAAACTTACCCTGCCCAATTTCAGTAAAATGGTGGGGAGAAGCCATTTATAGTGGATTGAAGAGTGAGTGGTTGATGAGAAGTGAGAACAGTAAATGAACAGAAGCCTTCTTTGAAAATCTCAAGTGAGAAGTATTTCCAAACGCTGGTGCCTAAGGGACACCACTGTCCATGTACAATGCCGGTTACGCATCCTGAACCAGCTCTAAGGGGGTGGTGAATCTTAAAGGCCAGGACTCCTTAAATTCAGGATTCAAAGAACCTTTATAGCCACAAATCCTGAATATTGGTGGGGAATAAAGATAATGAATGTCAAGATTCAGGCAAACAAGCAATTGCCATACAAATGTTAGTTATTATGGTCATTATTCCTGCAATTTGGTCTTGTTAGACTTCCGTCTGCCCATCAGCCCAGTGTATATCAGAGTTGAAAACCAAATTGAAAAGTCTTCCCAGTGGAGTTCATGGAAGGGAAACCTCAGTAGTTGACTTATGTCTTATGCATATAATTTACACTTGAGGTCCCTGGGACAACACAGCGAACCACAGCTGTCCCCTGTGGACAGCGCAGTGTGAACCTCCCGTAGGAAGAAAGCAGCCCAGAGTCCGATGCAACTGGATGTGATCATAACTGGAGGATTGGCTGCTTGCTTGCTTCTAACACTTCAGTTGGATAATTTGAATAAACTCTTCATACAAATTGCAACTGCTGTCATTTTGATAACACTCCCACTTGAAAATCTGGATTGTTGGGTGCAGACTCTTGCCAGCTCTAAACAAATGGGGGCCGGCTAATGAAGGGTTTGAAGGGCACCCTTTCCAGGCTACCAGGTCTCTGCCATGGGCAGGCTTTTCCTACTGCTACTGTATTCAGAATCATAAAACACCCAGGAGCCTTCCTCTTTCATCCACAGAATCCATCTCTTCAGGTTAGTCTTTCTTCTTCCCTGATTCCTTTGCTTTATCAAGGAGAAGCCCTTCACCCTGCCCTCTGATAGACATAAATAATTCTCCTTGTGGCTTTTTGATTGGGGGAACCACATGTTCTATTTTTTAAAAGGTATTAATTATGTCACTATAGTTGAGCACTCGTATGTCTGGCCTTAGTCAGGAGATGTCACCGTGAATGAGACAGTCTCAGCATTTAAGGAGTGCAGAGGGAAAATATTTGAAAACATGTCGCCAGTCAGTGAGTGAAGTGCTAGACTAAAGGCGCATGCAGGAAAGTGACTCATCTCCCTGAGGGTGGGAGGTAGCCAGGTGACGTTTCACAGAGGAAGTGCTATTTAATCAGAGTCCTGAAGGATTCTGAGATGTAGACAAGAGGAGGACAAATTTTTTATCTCTGATTGATCTGTCAGTTTCTTGAGGTCAGTGATTCTGCCTTCCTCAGCCTTGTTTCTCTTAAAGTAGCGGCTATGGACAGACTGCTTGCAGTCCCCTCAGAATTCACTTACAGGAAGCTAATCTCCAATTTGACGGGATTTGGAGGTGGGGTCCTTGGGAGGTAAATCAGGAGGGTGGGGCCTTCCTGAATGGGATTATCGCCCTTACAAGTGAGACCCTGAGAACTCCTATCCCTTTCCCCCACGTAGGCACACAGTGCAAAGACAGCCATCTAAGAACCAGGAAGCAGGCTCCATCCAGGCACCTGATCATGGACTCTCAGCTTCCAGAATTGTGAGAAATAATGTTTGTTGTCAAACCATCCAGTCTACGGTATTTTCATTATAGCAGCCCGGACAGACCAACAGAGCACCCATTTCAGTGATTTGAACAGGAGGACCCAGAAATACTTCAGTTAAATCCAAATGCTGTTACATTTCCTTTCTCATTCTGCCTTTGCATCCTTCTTGAACACAGCACAATCTGCGGGGCTGATGTTCCTATTACACTGCTTAAAAGGTCCTGCAAGCATTGTATCTTCTTGAATCGTTGTCCTATTTATGCTGCCACTGCCAATCCACATCATACTTCCCAGTTTTTCTGTTAATGCTTTGAATTCTGATGGTCTTCATCTGCTTTATACATTGTCAGATGTACAGCTAATTCAACTTGGTCTCTTAAAAGTTGTTGCTCCCACAAAAATTAATTAAATAAATAAAGAAAGAAAAGAAAGAACTCATGGACACGGACAGCAGTGTGGTGACTGTGGGATGGGGGTGGAACAGGGTACAGGGGGATAAATGGTGATGGCAAAAAAAATAAATATATAAATGCTAAAAAAGTCGTTGCTCCCCTTTACCTTTTTCAGACATCTCTACAAACTTTAAAGTCAAGAATTCTCACACTTAGGTTAACTGGAGTTGTTAGCCCTCAGATATGATGTTGGCATCTCACATAATGCTAATCTCCTACGTTCTCTCTAGCTCGCAAGATTTATATATATGTGTGTGTAGTTTATTTCTCTATGGCTCCAGATGTTACAATGTCTTAAAAATGAAAAAAATAAGCTAAAGGTAACATTCGTAAAACAATGTCAGAATGTTTGGGGTTCCCAGAATTTATGAAGGAAGTCCCCACGTAAAAGCAATCATGGGCCTGATCCACCAGGCTGCCTTTCTGTTAAAACACCCCCCCCCCCCAATAAAACAACAGCCAACACCAGCGCTACAGGCAGTGCGGGTTTTTGAGCTGAGAGGTATTTAGAGCTCCTTGTAAAGGCTACAAAGAAATAGGTCGAGCGAGCCGGGCGATTTGCTCAGGGTCACACAGGTTGAGGTTTTGAGTGCTTAGTCAATACAGCTTCTGGCTTTTGCGTGATGAGACAAAGATCCCTTAAGGAGACAGCAACAAACAACACTGAAAAACTCAGACAGTCTGCTGGGAAGAGTTGGGCGCAGCAGGATAACAGGACGCGTGCAGCAAATCACAACTGAGGTGGCCCTGTGTAACTCAGTGACAAGCCCCAAGTCATTGCCCAAACAAACAAACAAAAAAAGGCAAAACATCAGTCTTAGCAAATAACTGCTTTTCACTTAAACTGAAGAGAAGTTCTTTAGTTTGCATGGGAGAAAGGACTCTCACTGCAGGGATGGCAGCAGGGGGAAGGGTTAAGTCTATGTTGGGAAGGAGCTCTAATTACATAGCGCTCTATCTTTTTCATGAAAATGCAATGCTTTCTCCAACTTGATAAATAAATAAAAGAGTGGGGTGTTAAACATGCGTAGACCCACATGAGCCTGTGCTCAGAAGAGCTCTAAGCCTTGTTTTATGCTCTGTTATCAGCATCTTGAAATACTTAATTTTTACATAAGAGGGCCCACATATTCATTTGGCATGGGCTCCCAAAATTAATTAGCCATTTATGGATCAAAGAAAAATTATTTTGGTGAGCAATACTCAATTTGTTCCATACTCTTCTCTATGTCACTACCATTTCCAAAGCTTTGTCTACTTACCTTCGTTATCAGTACTACCATGATAATACAAATTACCATTGTCTTTTCCTGATGTTACAGAAATAACCAATATTAGGCAAAACAGACTTAAAAAGTTACTAGTGATGAAGGATATCTAATATAATAAAAGAGTAATATGCAAATTGACCATTACCTGAGACACCTAAGCCATGCCCACCAGCCAATCAGAGCAGCCATATGCAAATTAACCCAGCCAAGATGGAGGCCAGCAGCCATGGAGCTAGAGCAAACTAAAGGCTTCTGTTGCAACTGCCTGCCTAGGCTGGCTGAGCCTCTGCTCACAGCCACACCCACCAGTCAATCAGAGCAGCTGTATGCAAATTAACCCAGCCAAGATGGAGGCTGGCAGGGCTGCTCTGCACTGGGAGCCTCTGCGGCTGGCATAGCTATGCCAGGTGTGTCAGCTCAGTGGGAGGGGAGGGGGCATCCAGGAGTGCCTGTCCCAGGTCCACTGCCTGGCTCTGCCCCCTGGGGGCCTCCCCGGGGCATGCGGGAGCGTGGGGGCCTCGACAGGGTGTGCAGGAGCAGCCATCCTGGGTCTGCTGCCTGGCTTTGCCTCCAGGGGGCCTCCTTGGGGCGTCCAGGAGTGCCCGTCCTGGGTCAGCTCCCTGGCTCCACACCGGGGGCCTCCTCGGGGGCATGCGGGAGCACCCATCCAGGGTCCACTACCTTCATCCACCCCCCAGGGGCCTCCACAGGGCGTGCGGGAGCATCTGCTGCACAGTGTAGAGAATCCAAAGCCAGTTCACTGCCCGGCTCCACCCCGGGTGTGTTTGCTCAGCAGCAGGGCCCCACC
The DNA here is from genome assembly GCA_004026665.1 of Murina feae. Taxonomy (NCBI): domain Eukaryota; kingdom Metazoa; phylum Chordata; class Mammalia; order Chiroptera; family Vespertilionidae; genus Murina; species Murina feae. The sequence goes on from PVJC01001270.1 coordinate 25,073, forward strand.
GAGGAATCCTGCACTAGCATCCGCCCCTGGCTTGCCACCCAGCTCTGCACCAGGTGTGTCCCCTCAGCAGTGGGGGCCCACCAGGCGTGTGCGATCGTGGGCCCTCTGGTGGGAAATGTCCAGGTCTGCACTCACCAGCCTTCCCGCCCCCCAGTGCACGAACCCCAAAGAGGCTGTGGGCAGCCTAAGAATGGCTCTCAGCCCCTCACCCAGGCTGGCCAGACATGCCAGCAGGTGGACATTCCACCCCCCCACCGAGGTGTCCCAGACTGCAAGAGGGCACAGGCTGGGCTGAGGGACCCCCACCCCCCGAGTGCACAAATTTTTGTGCACCAGGCCCCTAGTTTTACAATAATAAAAGAGTAGGTCCATTAAGAAGATATACCAATATCAATACCTAACAACAGAGTCCCAAAATAAAGGGAAAAAAAATTGTCAGAATTGAAGGCAACAGTAAACAATTCAACAATAGTACTTAAAGGCTTCAATACCCTTTTTTCAATAATGGCTAAAAAAATTAGACAGTTGTCAACAAGAATCTAGAAGATTTAAACACTATAAAACAACCAGGCCCAATATACATTTACAAAATGCCCCACCACCAAAAGCAGATAAACAATATTCCCAGGTAAATCCTCCATGAAACATTCTCCAGGACAGACCATGATCTGGATCACAAAACAAGCTTCCATAAACTTGACAGGATTATAGAAATTATATGAAGTACGTTGTCTGGCCACAGTGAAATACAACTAGAAATCAGTAACAGAAAGAAATTTGGGAAATTTACAAATATGTGGCAATTGAGCACCATACCTAAATAGCCAATGGGTCAAAGGAAATTAGAAAATACTTGAGGTAATGAAAACTAAAACACAACATACCAAAATTTTGTGATGCAGATACCGCAGTGCTTAAAAGGAAGTGTGTAGTTGTAAATGCCTCTATATAAAGAGAAAAGAACTTCAAACAAATATCACAACTCTTCATTTTCTACTGGAAAATAAGAGCAAACTAAACTTAATGTAAGGAAAATAAAGAAAATAATAACTATGAGAATAGGAATCAATGAAATAAGAGAGTTAGAAAACAATAGAGAAAAATCAGTGAAACCAATAGCTGTTCTTTCAGAAGATGGCAAAATTTGAAAAAATTTATCTAGAAAATCAACAAGAAGAAAAGGGAGAACACTCAAATGACTAGAATTAGAAATGACAGAGGGGCCATCACTACTGATCTTCCAAAAATAAAAAGGATTACAAAGGAATACTCTGAACAACTACATCAATAAATTAGATAATTCAGTTGAAAGGGACATATTCCTGGAAACAAACTTCTCAAGAGGAAACAGAGAATATAAGTAGACTTTATAGCAAGTCAAGAGGTTGAGTTAGTAATCAAATATCTCCCAGAAAAGCTCAGGCACAGGACACTCCTGAATTCTATGAAACATTTAGAGTATGAATATCATCACCTCACAAACACTTCCAAAAAATATAAAAATGTAGACTGACATTTTAAGGAAAACACTCCATACACAGTAGCATCACAAAGAGAAATATTTAGAATAAAATAAAAAGTGTTAAGCTTGTATTATAAACTAGAGGCCTGGTGCATGAAATTCGTGCACTGGTAGGGTCCCTAGGCCTGGCCGGTAATCAGTGCAGATCAGGTTCCTCTCCTCCCTGCATCCTCCTTCCCTTGCTCCCTCAGCACCCCACCGCCACTGGTTGCCCACCATGTTCCACATCACCCCCTCGTGGACAGCGCACATCATAGCAAGCAATTGAACTCCCGTTCCCTCATTCAAACTCCCATGGGGACACTTTGCATATTAGCCTTTTATATATATAGATACTATGAGACATAGTTGAAAGAAATTTAAAAAGGATAAAATGAACATAAAGACATCTCATGTTCAGTTATTTCCTTGCTATGTTAAACTCAGAGTTACCACATGTATAAACCAGTAATTTCACTTCTAAGTATAAACACAATACATTGATTATACACACACACACACGTGTAAAGCAAAGGTTTATATAGTAGCATCAGTCATAGTAACTCAAAGGTGGAAAATAGCCCAGTGCCCATCAATTTGAATGGTTAAACAAAATATAGCCTATCCATAGAATAGAACATCTGGCAATAAAAAAGAATGCAGTGTTGATACATGCTATAACATAGATGAGCCTTGAAGATATGCTAAGGGAAAGAGGCCACACATAAGAGATAACGTGTTGTGTGATGCATTCACTTACATGACATGTCCAGGCAAGGGGAGTTTCTGGAGACAGACAGTATATTGGACTTACAGGAGACGATCACTTGCTTCAGTACTTGTGTCCATGACACAGATTATTAGCTCAGTAGCTTCCAATGCAACTCTAATGTCACAATGCCTGTGTGCAAATCCTGGACCTTCACCTTACAGAGGGGCTTTGGGCACGTCACTCCACCCCTCTGAGCCTCCCCAAAGAGGCTCCAATCATGTTAGGACAAAGGGAAGTGATGCCTTGCCATTATTTTTCAATGGGGGGCAATTTTAATTTTATAAAAATTTCCTCCAACTGGCAGGATGTATCTTGTAATACTGTGTAAGGATTCAATGGATATTACACTGAGGGGACTCAATAAGTAGTAGTTATTAGTTTATGTTGAATGCATTAATTTAATAGATGAATGCTCTTTAAAGTCTAAATTAGAAAATGTTTGTGTCAATAAAATCTTTAGTGAATACACTCTATTCCCCCCCCAACACACCCCATTTATTGATTAGATGGTTAAGCTCTGAACTACCTTTCACTTCTTACTTCATATGTAAAGTATTTTTTTAAAAAAAATATTAGAGTTTCCAGCTTTATAGCTTTGGTTTACGTTTTCCTTTTCTAATCTCATATTTGCTTTTCCCTGCAGATTTATCGTCTAAATAAAAACAAGACATGAAAGCAGCTGAGAAGGCTTACTGAACCTATACTGGGAACTACATCTCTTTCCAAGATAAGCTCCTTTTTCCTTCTACTTGAGGAACCTTGTGTGTGTCCACGCACACACATGTGTGTGTATGCATGTGTGCACGTGTGTTTTAAGCTGGAGGCAACTGATGGAAACTGAAGCTCAGGGACCCTGTCCTTGGAGGACCTTTGGTTGTGAGCAGACCTAGGAGCCCTGCTTCCCAGCAAAATGGCCCCTGCTTAGACGCGCAGCAGCTTACCAATACTGTGCAGATACTGACACTATAATGCAACTTCCCCCCCAAATCTAGTAAAAGCCAACCAAGCCCAGGCAACTTTTAGAATTCAAATTAATCTTCATTGTCAGGCATTTTCAGTGGAAAGAGAGAGGAAATACCAGTTCTCACCGATACTAACAATTCAACTACAAGATTGCGACGTTTTTGCTGAAACTCACCAATTTTACATCTGTATCTACTTGGCCTCCTGCTGAAAAATCCCAGCTTGCACTTACACCACATAATTATAAGTTTGCTTTGAACCACAATGCACAGACATCAGAACCAGGATACGGAAGTGGAATAATCTAAGGTTGGTCGTACGCTGGCACAGCGTGGAGCGTGAGTGCTGAGATCACTGGGAGAAGTCCCTTCCTCTCTGAGGCGATGCCAGCCACTCACTTAAACAGACCAGGCTCATTTGCATCATTTCCCCTCAGGATTAGAGATTCTTAAAGTCAATTTCATTCCTAATTTTATAAATACATAAGCTGTTCCAAAGTTAAATTTACCAAGCCAAGGACAGAAACAACTGTAAGTAGAGGATTCTGCCTTATATTCCTTTTCTCATATCGTTCTCTCTCATCCCTGCCTCTATGTAACTTTTCAAGTCCTTCTTGAATGAATACTGGCACACATACTTTCCATCATGGGGCGCATTTAAAGATGTTTCTCATTCCTTTTTACAGCTGCGTGCTATCCCCGTGGGATGTACTGTATGTAAGTGGAGGGTCCTGGGGACGAGGAAGGACTGTGTACGCATCTTTCACCAAGTCAGTCAAGTTCCTGGGCCTCATATTTCCAAATTAAAAACTTCAAACATTAAGAAAATGTGTCATTGTTCTTGAAGAATAGTACATAACAGCTTGGGGGGAGGAGGGGTAAAACTATTTGTCTTACAAGGCTATTACTCCAGTTGAGTATCTTTCGGTATAAAAGCACAAAAGATACTCAACTGGAGTAATAGCCTTTTGTATAAGTGCCACTACTGCCAGAAACAGCAACAGGACAGGGGGCATGTCCCGTATTAAACGGTCTCATTTTTAGCAGGTGGGCACGGACTATTGCTTTAACAATTATTCATTTTCTCCTCTTGGGTTCTCAGAATTGACGACCTCCAAATGGACATAAAAATCATAACCTACAACAGAGACTCACCGCTACTGGAGGCGTCACTCAGACTCAGCAGCCCCCCGCCGAGGCCTCGGTAACTGTGGTAGCTGTAGGTCCCGTTGCCGTTGATGTACAGCACCTCCTGAGAGCCAGACACCGCCGGGGCTGCGTGCGTGGCTGGGGCTGCCTCCGGTTTGCTCTGCTTATCGGCTGGCGTGGGCTTGTCCTGCAATGACAACATTCCGTTACCCACCAAGCCCTCTGCGGCTTTACCGCGAGCACGACTGGCTTACTCTTACCCGTGTGTCTGCATTGAACAAGAAAAAAATACCCCCAAGTCCCTAGGAAGTCAGCACAATTTCACAACTTCGCTAAAAACTAAAAAAATAAAAAGAAAAGCAAAGCCACAATGCGAGACATCATTGGAGTTGGAGCAACTTCTGATTTCCAACGGAATTTCCATGTGTGTGAAGAGAGTCCTTCACAACAGCCAAGAGGTGGGAGCGAGCTACATGTCCATTGGCAGACGGATAAAGACATGGCAGAGAAACGCAATGGGACAGCATTCAGCCTTGAGGAAAGAGGGAAACCTTGTTACATGCCACAACGTGGATGAACCTTGAGGACACGACGCTAAGTGACAGAAGCCAGTCATAAAAAGATGAACCTTGCATGATTCCACTTATATGAGGATCTCAAGTAGTCAGACTCAGAAAGTGGAAAGGAGGTTTCAAGGGGCTGGGGCCGTGGGGAGTCGATCACAGGTTAGACTCTCAGCCATGCATCCTTCCTATTACCCAGACCAGCAGCTCTGGGCGCTCTGCTTGCTCTCAGAAAACCACTATGAAGTACCACGAACACCGCTGGGCTCTGAGGTCTTCTTGCTGTAAAGACGTGTGGTCACTGAGACTCAGAGAACAATGCCCTATACTTCCCAGAGATTGAGAGGCCCATGGGAAGGGGCTGGCCTCAGACCATCCCACCAACAGCGTAACTTCCCCGTTTCTTGATTGAAAATAACTTGGGCAGCACAACAGAATTTCGGTTTCTAGTCTGGGGAAATCGGTGGCTCTTCTGGAACATACCAGCCTACTTTCCTGCAATAAGAAAATGACAAAACAAATACACTCACAGGAAGAGTTTCTTAATGATAAGAAAAAAGTGAAAAGGCATTGTCCCCACCATATTTCCTCATTGATTTTTTTGTATAATAGAATGTGTATTGGTAAACATAAACACGCTATATTTAAAATCTACCTCAGTCTTTCATTGTTAACTGTTATTTCAAGCCAGAGTAACTTCACTGAGCAGACAGATAATTGATTCCATTAATAATCACAACATGCGTTGAAGGGAGTCATTTGTACTTAAACATTTACATTATTAAGGTTCTTGGCAGCCCACAATATGTAGAGAAACACAACACTTGAAAATTGCAATAAAATCTAGTCTGCATTATCTTTTGAGGAAAAGTTTAATGTGAAGTTAATTGATGCTTTTCTTTTGAATGATCATTACTATTGGTTTCAAAGAAGCACAGATTTTAATGGCATAAAAAGAAATACCTTCTGAAGTCAAATGTTACCTCAGTAAGAAATTTTTAATAATTGTTAGTTCCCAAAGTCTCAAAATGACAGCTTGCCCTTGGGTTGCTGTGAAGATTATTTTCAAAAGAAGCTGATATTAATATGTTACAATACTGCATGTCTAGGCAATGAAATTTTAATCAAACAGAAAATTTCTATCCCAGCTTTTATAAGACATATTCCAAATTTTTTTAAAAAAATTCCAGAAAAATAAAGTCGTTTGAATGACCACTAGCAGTGCACTAGATAATACAGATCATTTTCATTCCAATTTCACTGATTAAAAATATACACTAGATTAAGTGTGGGTGGGGAATCTTTTTCCTGCCAAGGGCCATTTGGATATTTATAACATCACTCGAAGGCCATACAGAATTATCAACTTAAACATTAGCCTGTTATATTTGGTCATATATTTAATTAACTCACCCTAACGCCTTGGCAGGCCAGACCAAATTATTTCTCTGGCCTTATACAGCATTCTGGCTGTTCCCCATCCCTGGATTAAAGAAACACGGTGCCCTAGCTGGTTTTGCTCAGTGGATAGAGCATGGGCCTGCAGACTGAAGGGTCCCAGGTTGTGGGCTCGATCCCCAGCAGGGGGTGTGCAGGAGGCAGCCGAGCAATGATTCTCTTTCATCATTGATACTTTTTCTCTCTCTCCCCTCTCCCTTCCTGAAATCAATAAAAAATATATTTGTAAAAAAGAAACACTTATGGTGACTTCTATAATGAGGCTCTGGCCTTATCAATAAATACACCCTTCAAGGTTCATCCACGTTGTTGCAAAGGCAATATTTCACCGTTTACGGCTGAGTAGTATTCCACTGTGTGTGTGGGTATGTACACATCTTTTTTATCAATCATCATTAATGGACACTTTGGTTGTTGGCATTCCTTGGGTTAAGAGGAGATTATGCTAAGTGAAATAAGCCAGATGGAAAAAGACAAATACCTATGATTTCACTCACTCAGATGTGAAATACAAAACAAAACAAAAACAGACTTATTGAGGCACACAACCGATTAGTGGTTACCGGAGGGGGACGAGGCTACACGGAGGGCAAAGCCAATAAAGGTGTATAGTGAGCCCTGACCGGTTTGGCTCAGTGGATAGAGCGTCGGCCTGTGGACTAAAAGGTTCCAGGTTCGATTCCAGTCAAGGACATGTACCTTGGTTGTGGGCACATCCCCGGTAGGAGGTGTGCAGGAGGCAGCTGATCGATGTTTCTCTCTCATCGATGTTTCTAACTCTCTATGTCTCTCCCTTCCTCTCTGTAAAAAATCAATAAAATATATTTTTTAAAAAGGTGTATAGTGACAGATGGAAGTTAGACATTTGGTGGTGAGCATGATGCAATACATACCTTGCTGGTTTATAATGCTACATGTGTAAAGCTTATGATTCCATAAATCAATTTACTTAATTTTTAAAAATTAAATATAGCCTTTATATATTATTACGTATTTCATATTTTTTAAATGGGCTAATAGGATGGGTGATTACTTATAGATGTGGGCAAGAATGGAAATGGTTTGGAAGAGTAAACATTGTCTGTTCCTGACCCACCCATGAACACACGGTTTGAGAAGACTAGTCTGAATTCCTTTGTACTCTACCCACAGAAACTGGACAGAGGCAAACTTAAGTTTGCTGAACCTGATTTGCTACTTGGGATATACACGGTGTATTCCTAACCCACCGAAATGCCTAAGGATTCCTTTACTCAAGTATCTTAGACAAGTTTGGTTGTTGTTAATGAGATTTGCTTGATTCCACTCAACTTTCTGAAAGTAGATTTCCAAAAAGTTGGCGTGGGAATGTTGCATGGCCTTTACTGTATTTCCAAAGACCTCTACTCTTTCTTGGACTTTACGTCTACCATGTAGTGTACATTTTTCATTAGCTTTCCTCTGTCTGTAAAGCTCATCAAACAATAATCTTACTGCTAGATACAATAATCCAGTTACCTTTCTTCAGCTTGCCTTTTACCTTGCAGTGTTACAGTAATTGGAGTTGGCAAGGCCTCATTGCATCAAAGTCAAACTACATTTTTAGTTCATCATTGAGCTGGTCAGGGCACTAGTGACCCACTTTTTAAAAGTAAAGAAACATGCACAGGCCTCAGATCAGCTTATCAATGCAAAATAGCAAACACATGGATAATACTGGTGTCATCTGCCTCAACTGTCTAGAACAGTGGTTCTCAACCTCGGCTGCACATTAGAATCACCTGGGATTCTTTTTAAAATCCTGATATCTGGGCCCCAACCTCTGGAAATTCTGTTTCTTTGTTACTAATGTTGTGGCCTCACCCCATAACAAAGAAACAATTTCCGGAGGATGAGGCCCAGAAATCAGAATTTTAAAAAGATTCCCAGGTGATTCTAATGTGCAGCCATGGTTGAGAACCACTGGTCTCGAAGACTGTTACTGGCTGTCTCTTGCCTTTACATGTTCTTTGTAGTCTATGTAACAGAGCATTTTTACTTAAGTGAGTGCTCTGAACTTCTCCCTCGCTCTATTAGCATAGATGGGCTGAGGGAGTGCAATATACTTCACATATAAACTGCTGGAAAACATGTCTACTTTCTAAAAGCTTCTCTTCTTCCATTGACAGTAATTGTTCCAGAACTAAGCACATCACTATGCGTTTCCAGGGAAATTCATAAAAGATCAGGGAGTATCAGAGGTCCCATTCAGACTGCTTTCCTAGGAAAAAATTGCATGCACTCAAAGTAGATGTGCTTATTACCTAGGATAATGAGAGGTGACTTATGATGCCATCAGCATACACACACACACACACTCAGATATGTAATAACACTCAGGAAGTAATTTCTTTCGTAGAGTCGGAAGCATTCCCTATAGCCTCCTCCAATGCTGGCCCTACAGATGATTAAAATACCAACACAGAAGATAAGTCCTTGCAAAGATGCTCCCAAACCCACTAGGGTCATAAGGAAAGGCATGTTTTGTCTAAATCCAAGAAACCACGTGCAGATATAAAATAACAGATTTGGTTTCTGACTTGAGAAACCAAAATCCCCGAGGCACAGCTGTTACCCAGAGTTTTATCAAAGTCTCTGAAGAACAGGTTATGTTGACAAACTCTCCTTGCAGCAATATTTTCTCACACACATACTCACATGACTGTATGAACAGTAAAGCTTTGAGAACTGTTGCCTTAAATAAAATTACAAAATAAATAGGTTCTCCAACTCAAATATGTGTAAATGCATGGCTGGCAAGAAGTAACCACATACCCTACCAAGTCATCTACTCTGACATTCTTCCTGGGGGTCATAACGTTTTATTATTAAAAAACAGAAGTAGAGACTTAGCACCTTTAAATTGCCATTTTAAACATAATACGCTGCCATTTAGTCATTGACAAAAAAATCAAATTTAAAAAGTAAATGTCTTTTTCTATAGGTCTCTAACACTCCATTTTGAGTTCCTTTGTTGACATAACCAAATGAAAATTTAAAAGTACAGTTTCTTTGAGGTTCTAAAATCTGATTACAGATATAAACCTTTTGGAAATAATTTTATATGTACATCATAGTATTTCCCCCTCAGAAAAGTCTTTCAGTTTTATGTATTTCTTTGTGAGCAGAAACACTGTACTCTTAATACTGACAACAAAGGGAAGTCAGATATCCCTCCCTGCCCCACGTGCTTCCTTCAAATGGAATATCACTATGGGAACTAGAGAAGTGGAAATTTTGACGGCAATCAGAGGATTCCTCAGAAGCTTACTTATCTCAAGTCATAAACTACTAGAATATGATCTAGAATATTCAAAATAAATGTGCGTGCTTCCTTTTTATTCATTTTCTTTAACCTTCAAACCCTTTTAGTGGTTTGGAGAGGTTGAGAAAAAGGAAAAAAAAAAGAAACTCATGGATACAGACAACAGTATGGAGATTGCTGGAGGGAGGGTGCTGTGGGGGGCAGAAGAGGGTAGAGGGGGGTAAACGGAGTTGGAAGGAGGCCTGACTGGGCGTGGTGAACACACAATAAATACAGTTGTGGAACTGTGTACCTGAAACTTGTATAGTTTTGTTAACCAGTGTCACCCCAACACATTCTTTCAGTTTTAATAAAGTCTTTCCATTTTAATACAGCAATGCCAAACTGGTATCTTAAACATGAAACATTAATATACAGGGTGAAAATAGGCTTACAGTTGTTTGCATGGGAAACACAATAATGAATAAATGATAATACGAGAATAAATTCTTGTGTTGTGTGTATTCACAACTGTAAACTTACTTTCCCCCACCCTGTATTTTATGTATAAAAAATATGTTCTTCTAATCATATATTTTTGGTGGGGGTTTTTTTTGAGTTTTTATTTTTCATTATTTTTTTTTTTAATAATCTGCATGTAGAAAAGTTCAAAACATCCTTGAAACCACCCCTCTATTTGCCATTGGGCTGTACTGATCTTTGTAAAGCGTTCTGAACTCATTCTTTAGATCCCCTTTACAATATTCTTTCTTGGTGATTCTGGCGTGCCCTGTTTCTGGCAGTGACTGTACATCTATCCGTTCCTCCTGATTCTATTGCCACGCACAGCCTTCCTTCTGAGGCTCAGGCCTGGATTTCCTATTGCTCAGCTTAACACGTGGAAATAGAATGTATCTTTTTCTTCCAGAGACACTCTGCAAAATGTTTAATTAAAAGGCAAAACAACACTTCTTGTAGCACCAACGTTTCTGGTCCCATCAACACGTCATGCCAAGGTTTTCCCCTCTCACTCGGGAGCCCACGTCCTCTCAGCTCCATCTCAGAAGCTGCCTCACTGGCATGCACCTGGGCCGCTCGCCTGGCTCACCGGGGGCCCAGGCCACTCGCCGACTGTGATGACCTCTGACCTGTGTTCACGCCTTCACAGCTTGTCTGTATCCTCTCAAATGTATCACTCACCACGTTGTCTCTTTAAAATCTCAGATTTCTTTTCTCCCCTGGAGATTAAAACCCAAAGTTCCTGACATCCGCAGCCCCTCGGAGTCGGAGAACAATCTTGCCCACCACACTTTCTGTCACTTGCTCTTGCACGCTCTCTCCTCTGATCCTCAGCTAAACTGAGAAATAAAACCTTCCACTGCGGTATTCGGAGCTGCCTACCGTAAGCTGCCCTGTATGTGCACCAGCGATCAGCAAGCTTCTCGTTATTGTACGTATTCTATCCCACCAGGATGCTTTGCCATTTATTTTTTAATCTTATTTCCAGAATCTTAGCACATGTATGTAATATTAAATAACTACATCTTGTTCTTAAAAGTTTATCATTTTTTGTGTGAAATGAAAAGTATTATCTAGATAAAGTTAGAAATGGCTTTCATCAAAAGTAATGGGAAATATGGTATTTTCCTGTTTCACGTCCTTACTAACCTAAATTTCAGATTGACAAAAGGTCTTTCTTGCTAAATCTCTAATCTATCCTCTAGAGGGCCTCAAAAAAATATATAACACAACAAACAAACAAAAAAGAATCAGGGCACCTATCTGAAATTCTTATACCTCTTCTCTGGTATACAATTATTTTTATGAAAATATGCAAGAAAACCACATAGGGACTAAAAGGTAACCTATGAGAGAAAACAATTTGAATGGACCAGAATATACACTAGTCCTTTAGCTTTTAGACTGCTAGAGGTCAAGCATGTCAAACTCACGCCAGCAAGCCGCACGCCTCATTTGACATGCTTGCTGTAGACACAATACCTTGAGCAATATCAAGTATTGCTCAATAATTGTATCACAATACCAAGTATCCTATTGACTACGGGGAGTCCAAGCAGTGCCAACACCATCACATTCTAACAGTTACTAAGTCCCCTCCAGGCGAGATTCTGACCATGACAGTCATATTAGAATCTTTAGCCATTAAACATGGCAGAAAAAATACTTTTGATGTTAAATTTTGAGAGGCAAAGGGGAAGTTGGTAAGACTTTTGAGAGCAGCTCACCGTTAGCTATTACATAGAGATCCTATTAGCACGGTGATGTCAGCAAATTAAGGCTAATCCCCACATGGTTATCTCGAGTATGACGCTGGGCAACAAGAGGTACATTACTTTATCCACAATGTAATCAAAGCTGTGATCCATAAAGGGGCTTTATAAAGGGATTTAGTTAGTTTCTGATAGGTCGTGACTCTGATAGCAAAGCTACATGTTTAATTTATGTTGTCCACACAATATGTCTATATTATTGATTAATGCTCAACTCAACTCATGCGTATTAACCTGTTTTTGACTAACATTTTCATTCAAATCAAGTAAAAAAAAAATGCATGCCACTTTAAAAGATAAAATAAGAGAAACAAATTGACTTTCTTTTCAGGTCCATGGCTATGTTTTCCCAAAGCATAGGCTACCGTCTATGTTAAAATGATGGTTGGACACATTGCCACAAATTGCTATAGAAGCATAAGTCAACAAGACTCAGGGCGAGTACTTTAAAAGTGACTTCTCAGACCCTATTTATCTTCACAGACCCAGACGTCAGTGACCCTGGATCCAATGATTTGGATGGAATAACCTAGTTATTAGTAAGAGGAAAGGAGCAAAGGGAATGCCATTTGTGCAGCATTGCCAGAAAGCTGCAGTTTAGAAGCATGTCCAGTAAAGTCTGGGTGACGCTGGGAAGGCACTTTCCTGTAAGTCACACCTGGGAACAGATCAGTGGCCAAAGTAGGTGTGGCCACCGCAAGCTCAGAGATTTGAGGAACATAAGCTCCCTTGGGACTCCTGTGGTGATGGGCATGACTCAGAGCCACATGGACCCGCACAATTTGATTTAAATAGAACTAGCCTGATGCTCTGCGGAACCATTTCCCATGGGAGGGACGCTCTGGACACTGGCTCTGCTTCAGGCCCCGCTGAATTGCCATCGGTAGCACTTCCAGGGCTGGGTTAAGAGAAATGGGACTTTGGAAACGTAGGGGTATAATTCCACACAGATAAAGCTTTCTACCCCATCTCATCCTCCGGGACGGCCCCCAGAAGTGCTGATTTCAGCGGTACCCCCAAGAACCTCCCCCCCACTAACAGCCGAGAAGTCCCATCCATCTACCAGATGACACTTCTGAGTACGGTCTTGAGAGTTTTCACTTTGGACTTACAGAAGATTAGGCTGAACTGGCCAACAGACACTTGAAAAATATAATTAAAGTTAAAAAAGTTGGTCATGGTTATTTTCATCCTTTTCATCTCTTTTTGAAAGTAGAGATACTTGACTAACGATGCTGCTTCATCGCCGATGTTGGGAGGTAATCATAGATGGTTTCAAAATTAGAAATAGGTGAGCCGACACGGTTGCCTAAAAAGAAAGAATGACTCCTTCCATGGTCACGCCACACAGGGGATTCCTTCGGCTCCTTCTGATGACCGTTATGATCAATCACTTAGCAAACGTAAGTCCATCTAGACTCTACACCTTGCAGGAGCCATATAACTGAGACCTGAATTCATCACACAGTGGAATAAAAGCTTACAGATTATCCTAACTCGATTTAAACTGGGCATAAAAATTACCCATCCGTCTGAGTTTTCAAGTAATACTAATTATGAAATAGTCAAATTAAGGTAAGTATAAAAGCCATAAAAAATGGTGAGGCCCAAATCACAGAGTGAGAATGCTTTTACATTAATGTGAAATTAAGTTTTAAAGGGAATGTGCATCAGACAAGGAAGTAATCTCACAATAAATAACCTTGCGATGAATTTAAAACACATTGGTTAGGCCTGACCACATGTGGGTGTTACATGTATAGAGACGTAAACGCTCCCTGCACCAGTCCTACTTCTGTGACTCACAACTTAGTTATGTGAAGTGCTCTGCATGGTGACTGTATGTAGGGTATGAAGGAAGAGAAATACCACTGTTGGCATGTTTCTTCGTATATCAGATATGAAGTTTATAATTGTTTGCATCTACAACGAGAAGTTCATTTGTTATTCAGGAAGTCACTAATTTTAAGAAGTTCTCTGACTTATCAAAAATACGCACAAGTAAACTCATGTTCTTGAGCATCACCTGTGTTTGTGGGTTAGTGGCTCCCTTCCTGTCGACGCTGATTCTATAACTTGATTCCAGGATAAATGTTGGTAGAATCAGTCTAAGTTTCTCTTTTCCTTCCATTCTGATTCTCTCTGAATCTCTTCCTTTCCCTGCAAGTTCTCATCCTGTTTAGGTCTTCCTCGACTCTCTTCTGCACTAAAGACCTCGAAATCTAAACCCACATCTGTGATGAAGACCTGTCCCTGGGTCCAGATTTTCAGCTCTTTACCAGACATAAACACTACACCCCGTATGGGTGCTTCCCACTCAGCATGTCAAAGTAAACACTTGATCTTCTCACATTCTCGCTTCTCAGCCATAACTTGCTCTGCCTCCTGAATTCTTGATCTCAGTTCATGATGCCTTCATCTATACAGTCTCTTAAGCTGGAGGCCTGTGACTTATTCAACAGGCACCCTTTTCATGGTCTCTTATGCACAACCCAGGACAAAGTCTTATTCAACCACTGTTACTGGTTAGTGAGTTGTTTCAACAATGTTCTATTGAGTGTCTCCTGTTTGCTAGGTTGCACACAGCGGGTGCTGAGAATCTAGCGTCAGATAAAACAGACAGGATCCCTGACCTCCAGGGGCCTTGAGGCATGCAACAGGAGACAGACGAGAAGAGAGGGAGAAGTAAAAAATATATAATAATAAGTTCAGACAGTTAATAAAATAATGCAGGATGATGTAAAAACTGATTAGAGATGGATATCCAAGAGGGAAGGCTTGCTGAGAAATATACATGAGCCAATTAACCAAAAATGGAATAAAAAAGAGGCAATCATGTGGAGATGTGTGTGTGTGTGTGTGTGTGTGTGTGTGTGTGTGTGTGTAAACAGAGCACAGAAACCCATCCTATGCTTGTCCTTAAACGTTTCTCATATCCAAAGACCTCAGTGATCCTCCGGGTTTGGTTTAATTATGTCATGGAAGCATTCACATACCTTGGTCTAACCAGTGATACTGTTTTAATATCCAATGCTTCTCTGTGGCAATAGAATTGAGAAATATTCAAATAAAAGTACCCTGTTTTCATGCTTCCTTAATACAAAATACTATAATAGATGCTAAATATTGATATTTTTTGCATATACAGTAAATATATCTGTTTTTAGGTATATCTTCAGATGTTATAAGCAGAAATTCAAACTTGTTTCTTAAGCTTGTAAATTTTACTAACCTCACTGAACTGCAGCTTCAAGTACAAACACCATTCAGTTATTATGAAGGAAGGGCTGTTTTTATCCTAAAACAGCCTTTAAAATAAAAATGAAGAAACATGCAAGACAGTGAAACGGCCCGGGATATTTCCCTACGAATTCAGCATCATCTTCACTGCAGAACTCTGCTTGGGTGGGCTGACTGCGGGTTTCACCCCAGGCGCTGCGCAGGAAGCTGGGTTTGCTGGCCAGCAGTGTTTCATTTCCATACAAAATTAGCAAGGTGATTAATACTTTTAATTTCCAGGGGCCTACATAATGCAAATGAACTACCCCTTCCTCCTGCCCTGCCTCTGTGCGCCTTCCCACGGGAATGAGGGCACAGTCCTGGGTGTGACCCTGGGAGCAGCTTGTGAGACACCCTGTTTCCAGTCAGGGGCGCACCCACAGCTGCAGTTAAATGTGGGGGCTCTCTCTCCACTTCTCCTTTTCTGCCCTGATGCCTTTGGACCCTGCAGCATCCATCCCAATAGGCTCATATTGATCTTTGTAAAGCTTTCTGAGGACTGTAGACTGCAACATTACTTGGGGAGAGTATTTAACACCATCACTAAGAAAAGAAAACCAGGCTGAGCCTCTTAAGTTCTATAGAAGACTAACGTGGCAATGAGGCCCTGGTTCTACAGTGTGTTTGTCAGCTGTGTGCCCGCCGCAGGTG
Organism: Murina feae; assembly: GCA_004026665.1. Lineage (NCBI taxonomy): Eukaryota > Metazoa > Chordata > Mammalia > Chiroptera > Vespertilionidae > Murina > Murina feae. The sequence goes on from PVJC01001270.1 coordinate 40,961, forward strand.
CTTGCTGGCGGCTGCCTTCCCACCCACTGCTTTCAAGTGTTTCATGAGCCATGGGCTTTCAGGGTGCTGAATCCCAGGGCCCTTCACTTCCAGTGACTATTTAAGTAACTAGTTAATGTTTTGCCTTATAAATATCTTATCATTCTAGCTTAGAAGCTCTGGCCCTGTTTGCAAACTAAACACATCTTGGCTATGACCGAACGTAAACAATGTGTTCACCTACTTGGGGACCCTGAGGCTTCTTTCCCTCTGAGCTCCCCCCAAGTCACAGGCAATTCCGTTCCACCTGAATACGGACGGACACGTGCCAAGAGGGTAAAGCAATGATTTTGTTCAATTGTTTTCCTTTCATGTTTTGTACCAAAGTTCCTAATTGAGTTTGATTTATCTATAATAAAAGTTGTAATATGCTAAGTAGCCTGGATGTCCTTTTGGACAACCTTCCAGACAAAGCCACAGGTGCCTGTCTGTGGCCAGAAGGAAGCCCGGGTCCCAGGTGCCAGAGGGAAGCCAGTGCCGGTGCTGGCAGCTGAGGGAAGGAAGGCCTACTCTTGCACAGATTTCATGCATTGGGCCTCTAGTATTCATATATTCTTCACGTGTTCTAATATATGTATTATTTCTAATATAACAAGTATCCTCTCAAGGGCAAAGACACATTTTTCCAGACTAAAATATAGGAAAGAGTCCAATTAAAATAGATTCCTTATTCCTGCTACATTCACATAATTTTCTAGTGTACTATAAAAATGTGTAGAGGAGACAGTATCTGTGCTTTCGTGTAAGTGGAAACGGGCAAAACATCTAAAGACCATCTTATTTCTCATTCCAATTATTTTTTCCAAGGATTAGCAAAGCTTTACTTTTAAAGCACAAATTTGGCAAGTATGTTCAGGTTATAAAAGACTAAGAATACCGTAAATTAAAGTCTTGCTACACTTCAAGTGCCAAACTTAGCTGCCTCTAGGGGCCAGGCAAGGGTTATAAATGAGTGAAGAGATCCGGGGAGAGGACAGGGGGAAGTACTGGGGACAGTGATGCACTCAAGAGCACAGGCACCACTGAGAAGCGTTCAGAGGCAAACATTTTACAGCAACATCTGGGCCAAACAAAACACTTGTGCAGTCCACTACCCCTGGGTCACCCCCACTGTACCCTTTTGATAGACTTGTGTTTAGTACACTAAGAAATGAATGATTCCATTATTTTTCTTTTTGCTTCTCTTCAGAAATACTGGAGCAGTGCTTTTCTGGCTGGCTGAAGCAAGTCGTGACAACTATTCCTGGAAATAATCAAAGACCTAATGAGTGTGACTCATCTTTCCATGGGAACCTGTGGCCACAGCTGTGGCCCAGCCTCGGGGTCCTCATCTGGGCTTCATGAACAGGAGCTCTCAAGTTACTTGATACAAAAGTACCCACGTGTACCTCACATCTGGGGTTGGAAGAACACGAGGCCCTGGCATGTCACAAAGACAGAGTGGCAGGCCCTCTGCTGGGCCTAAGTGGGCTGCTCAGAAAGGGACAAAGGGAAAGAATTAGTGGCCGGGCAGCCCAACTTTTGTCTGGGGGTGAATTCAGGATGCTGATGTGCTTGCCTCCATTTTAAGGTGCATTCAACATTTCAGAACCGGCCTTGCTGAAGGCCTCTGGATAATTAACAGATCGCTGTAAATGTGCCAGTGCTCTCTGATTCAGAGGCAGGCCACAAGGAAAACAAAGGAACAAAAGACAGATGCACAAACTCGTGTTCATTTCGGTTTGATTTTAGAACAGAGGGGACACATTTAAAGCATGGTCAGTACTTGATAGCGAATGAACGGACAGTACTTTTCAGGAAGCAGCTCATTATGAACTGGTTTCCTACCCATCATTAAAAAGCACTTATTACAAGTCTAATCACAGATGGCCTCCATTAGAGACTGTGCGCAGGACTGCAGTGCATAGCCACGGGGTCTGTAAGAGCCGTCTCTCAAGCAGAAAAAATTAAATCTACATAATATTCCCATCTTATACTTAACATCACAGCTAAGCAAAATATGTAGGAAAACATAAAAGAGTAAGGTTTTGTAGGAAGCATGGATTGCGTGGTGGGGGGTGTAGAGGTACTTTACACAAAGCACGTATACCTGTTTGACAGGAAGATCACAATGGAGTCCATGATTCACGAATGAGCAAAGCATATGTTGATAGGCAACAGGGCTAATTCTCCTCCTCTTGAATTCCAGCTTGGAATTCAAAGGCTCTTAATTTCTTCATATTTTGATATAAATGTTTATTTTGTATAAGTGTTATCTATACTCTGTATACTATGTAGGAAAGAGAGAGTCTATACAGTCTCCTGATGATAAAAAATATTTAATTCATGTAATTTAAAAAATGAATAGAAATATTGAACCTACTTCAAATCTTTAAATAAAACTCAATGTTACCTGAGGAAAGTGGGTCCTAATATATAGTGGCAGGAGGAGATGTGACTTTGGGTCTCCAGCACATGGTACAATATACAGATCTCATAACACAGAAACCCACGCCTGAAACCTGTATGTTCATGTTGACCTATGCAATCCATTTAATAAAATAAATAAAACTCAAAGGTAATTTGTTATTTCCATTTTAAAATTATTGAAAGCGATTACATGTTTTGCATATAATACACTTTAAATGCTAAGTCTTCAATATTTCTGTTGGTAAATTCTTATTAGGTGTAACTCATGGGCATAAAGCCATATACACATTCTTCAAAAAATGGAAAATTAAAATTGGAAGTTAGTTCAAGTTATGAGTTGGATTTCTTAACATACAGGGGTCAGCACTTGATGACCAGAGAGACTTTCCAGAAAGCTTGCTTTGAAAACAGGGCATGCTGGACAATCCTCTGCCAGCTAAGGAGATTGGGTGCGTGATGCCATGGGTCCACCCAGCCATCTCAGCAGGGGCTGGTGACAGAGTGCCTACCCAGGAAGGAGGTGTGAGAGGTCCTCACTTAGCCTCTGAGGGAGACTGACAGATTCTGCGGGTTTCATGCCAGATGAAAACATGCAGCCAGAACGGAAAGAGATAGAAGGGGATGGAATGGGAGAAGAATGACTCCTGGGCATAGATGAAAATGCAGAGATAGAGAGGGCAGAGCTGACTGAGGCCAGCCAAGCAGAAGTCCTTGGGCGGGGATGGCCCAGGGGGGTAGGGAGGACAGAGTTGGGGCCACAGATAATGATTCTCAGGCTTGAAATCAAATGGAATTTATCCTTCTGGGCTTTGGACTTGCTGGTACCCATCAACCATTTTTTTTAATGCCATTTCTCTCTTTTGGAATGGGCATACTATACCTGTTGCAGGAACTATATAGAAGTGTCTCTTCATATGCATTGCATGGACTGGATTAGATTGGGTGTAGTCTCAATTTCTGTGCCATTCAGGTGAACATATTTTCTGTTTTTAAAAATTCTTAAAGATAAGTTAGTAATATACTAAATTTTACATAGTCTCATGTCCACACAAATTGGGCTTCTGAGCTTTTTTTTTTTTTAATTCCCCTAAAGCAATTTAAATTCTAAATCTTAAATTTAGTTTATCATGACTTGTCTATAATATATGCATTTTATGTAATTTATGAATTGCTGGTTTGAAATTGCTATGGGGCCAATATATTAATTTTCCTTAAGCTTTCAGCAAAAATAAAATATTATTATTTTTAATTATACTTCTAGTCAGTAGCGTTATTTATATTTCCATCAGCTAAAAAAAATGAATGAAATGAATGAAAAAGATGCGATTTTTTGCTCTCCCCTAAAGGTAAAAACACCTGTTAATCAAGAAACAAAAGGGGGAGAAAAAACACCCTCAAGGATGTGGATATACTAACATCCACATCCTATAACCCTTACCTAATGCCTATTCCAGGATCCCATAAGGTTTAGAAAACATTTAGAAATTCTTTAAGATCACGACTTAGAATACACAGGGTCTCTGTGGATCATAGTATTAGGATTTTAATTTTTTGCTGGTTTAGGTAAAATCATCCAAGATTTCCATGCATCTTACTTATCACTGGAACAGAACTCACATTTTTCCTTGCTAAAAATTATGCAGTTGTCAACAGTTTATCTATGTTTAGATTGTCCATGCATTAATATTTGTAACTGCTTATAACATATGACTACATAATGATATGCTATTTAGTGTTGCTCTGATAATAAAACATGACTGCATAATGACATATTATTTAATGTTGCTATTAAGACTTCAGTTTGGGGTGGACATGCCCATGTTAATGTGAAATGTAGTCTACTAAACCAAAAGCACCATTTCAAAAACAGAAATGAGCACCCAGCAATGATCCCAAAGCTTTCTCTTGTAACATACTGATACTCACTAGTTTATGTGGGAATAATGTATTTATATATATATACACCTTTTTGATTATTTTCTTCTTTTAATCCTCACCCGAGGATATTTTTTCCATTGATTTCTTTGTGAAAGTGGAAGAGAAGGAGGAGGGAGGGAGGGAGGAGGGGAGAGAGAGAGAGAGAGAGAGAGAGAGAGAGAGAGAGAGAGAGAGAGAGGAACATCTACATGAGAGAGGCACATAGATTGATTGTTTCCATATGTGCCCTGACCAGGGCCAGGGATGGAACCTGCCACCAGGTATGTGCCATTGGGCAGAAATCAAACCCAGGGCCCATTGTTCTCTGGGTCGATGCTCTAACCACCAGGAAAAACTGACCAAGGCATGTAAGCCTTTGTATACATAGCTTGTAAGAGTTTCCTTTTGTGTGTAAGACATAGACATAGCAGGCACATGCATATATTTGTGAATAAGAGTAAATAAGGATAAGTCATTTATTTGCTGAGTACAGACACAGTATACATAGCTTTAAAAAAAAAGAAAAACTACACTCAGGTTACAGCATCCTAACCTTTCTCTCCTCAGGAACACTTTAAAATAGCTTCTCCCGAGGAACAAGAGCCTAGATGCACAGTAGCTACCTATGGTCTGAGGCCTTTAAACCTGGACTTCTCATGAAACAAGTCCCTCAACATCAGATAAGCGCGGAATAGAGGAGAGGGACGGCCACCATGAAGGAACAGCATACAAACTTGAATATTAATGTTCTGAGTGTTGCATTTAGGGCAGAACTTCCCCCACAGCTGGGGTCGCACTGGTGACAAGCTGTGCGTTCAGCCTGCTGCTATGACAACTACAGGGGCAAGTGTCGGGTCAGCTCCCGGCATGTGTCTCCCTGTAATTGCTTTGCCAGAAACCCAAAAGCGGACGCCTTTTCACACTGAAGGGTGAAAAGCAGCCGTGTCCAAAGAACAAACTGTGAGATGTCCTTCATCCCCGCCCCAGCCTACCCCCTTGGTTCCCATCACACTGCATTGTGATTCTCTCTATCTGATGCTAACACTGCGCTCACCAGGCTGTCCGACAACATTTCAAGTCGCAATGTTAACTCCGGTGATACCTGCTGCATTGGGCCACACTTACTTACGTTTCTCAGGAAGCATTCCTACTGCGTTAGCAGGCACCTCCTTAAAAGGCTCTTTCCGTCCCTGAAACCAACCGTTCTGCCATGCTACGTCCCGCCGCATGTGGATTACTTATTGAGGGGTTGCCCTATTCCCAGGACATAGCTAGGTATCTTTGGGGGCGCAACGCAATGAAAAGCGCAAGATGTTCTGGTTCTGCGGCATGATACCAAATGGTAGAGCCATATTCGGAGACCCCTGGAGGCCACTGCAATGCTGTGTGGGATTTCCAATGGAGTCCTGGCATGCGCTGTCTCCACAGCGAGCGAGGAAAGGGACTCGGCTCTGTGGGCTGAGCTCTGCTCCAGGAGGGGCTCCTGAAGGCAGGGACCCTTTAAGGTGGGCGGGCAAACAGACACAAGCAGAGCGGGAGCCACACAAAGTTCCAGGGTCAGGATGCCCTTAGAGAACTAAGCATCCTGCTCTGCACTCCCATCCCGCTAAACCCCCAGACTGGCATTTACACAGACAGAGAGCGGGAGCAACCATGGGGACTGCATTCCCTCCAGTGTACTTTTCAGTCATAAGAGTAATAGTAATGACATACACCTCGCTGAGTCTTGGGACAAAGATACGTGAGAAAATTTACGGGGAGTCAACATTAACATACAAGATAATGCACCCGCATTAGTGTAAGGATATATGTATGCTTCCCATACACACGCTGGCTTATTTCCTAAATATAGTTGGGCTGACACTTTGAGTAACGAAGAAGCTAGAATTTAAAATTTAATCATGGTATTTGAAACGGTTTCAACAAACTTTGTTCTTATGATATGAAATGATCAAATAACTAACAAACAAATAGCTCAATAAACTAATTTAATGTAAGGAACGTATAGAAAGGATTCTGTATTTTTAAAGACTACCCAAGGGCAGAATCCCACATAAAGGATTAAAGAAGACACATGGATACCTGGGAAGTTCCCTCAAGTTTGACAGCCTTATTTGACTTCTCTAATTTGCTTCATAGGCAATAATAACTGATAGAAAAATACAATGGAATCATGTGACCTCCTAGTTCAGCATCCCAAAGAGTATTCAAACCCTTGCATGTTTGAATATCTAATGGCATATGATTTGCAATTTATGAAGCATTCTGAGTTTCATTACTCAGAACATTACCCTGAAGTCAACAGGGAGCTAAATTCTTTGTAATGTATTGGTCTTTAGAGAGAGAGGGAGATTCTGTTTCTAGTGAAATATGGAAAAATCACAGAAGAAGGAAGGAAGGAAGGAAGGAAGGAAGGAAGGAAGGAAGGAAGGAAGGAAGGAAGGAAGGAAGGTCTAAACTGAAAAGAAAAAAACAAAACACAACACAACAAAAAAAACTTGTCCAGGCCTGTTTCTTAAATAACATAAATTTATTCAATTAAGTGGTGTGTAAGGTCCTCTGTAGCTCTAATTTTAAAAATGAGTTTAATATGTCCCAGTTGTAAAAATGTTAATTTAATCATGTGTAAAAGGAGGCTCTTTTGAAAAGCTGTGCATTATTAATCCCCAACTAAAGAGATGTTGTATGGATGCCTATGTGTAAGTCTTGCCCCCCCCCCCCCACACACACACACACTGTTCCCCAGGCCTGAATCACAGGCTCCCTTCTCACACGCCTCAGGTCCTCCCACCAGAAAGCAGGTATGCAGCAAAGATAAAGTAATAACCGATGGGAAAGACACTGGTCAGGAGCTTTAACTACTGCATTTGATGGAAATCTTAATGCCTCTGGGATTTAGATAAACATCTCTCTTGCATCCACCTATTTTATTATGTTTATAGTCATAGCTCTGACCTCCTTTAAACTTCGGCTCACTGCCCTCTTTCCAGCACCAAGCCTTAAACCTCAGGTAACTTTTCTAGAGGATTTGGGAACAGGAGGCCACACAGAAATCCAGGGACGAAAAGTGTGACTGTGCCTGCCACGTGCTTGGGTGCCCTGAGTGTCCATGAGCTTCAGGGCCAGAACACACTGTACGTTTTCCTAAATAAAACCAACACCCAAACCAACAAACCAAAAAGAGCATGGGGTGTTACTAGAGAAGTGTTTTGTGAGAAGCTGGCTCTGGAGGTAGGAAATCTTACTGGACTTTCCATGTAATTGCATAAGTTACAGTGCTGTCCCGATCTTGCTTATATTCTCGGCAAAACATGAAAAGGGGACAGATGAATGTGGCTTGGTATTTGATCTACTAAGTATCAGGTTTCTCTTGAGAGAGAGCAGGTGAGGACTCTTAGAAAACTGCTCTGCATTAACTCCTAAAGCAGCCAGAGCTATTTTCCCATACACCCGATGAGGAGGGTGCAAATAAAAACAAGTACAGGCTGCCCTTTAGTCATCTAAAAACCACTGGGCTGAAGCAAAAGGAAAATTTAAAAAATATATTGTTGAAAAAACAAAGAAAACACGATGGGGCGTCTTCGTGAAGGTGAGAAACTTAGGAGATTGAATCATTTCAGCAAAATTGACCGGAAAAGGTCAACATTGCTGGCAAGCGAATGGGAATGTCAGGCGCCCTTTGAAGTCAGGGAAAAGAGGCCAATCACCAAGAGAGCAAGCTGATCTTCCTGGGGATTTGTCCCGCATAGACTCTGTAAGACCACCTGTCCTGGCACCTGCTTGGAGATACCCAGGCCCAGGGCTGCCGCTTGGTTGTCAGACTGCACAGTCTTGAGTGAAGGTTAACAGATAAACCCATCATCAAAACTTATGGTCAGAAGCCTTTTGTTATAACTCAAGATGCACTGATATTTTAGAAAGAGTTCCACTAAAAGTGAAAGTGAAATCGATATCATTATAATTAACCTTGATGTTAACAACAGGAAAGACACAAACAGAAGGCCAGATGCTTCATGTCATTTGGCCCACTTCATCAGGAAGCTGAAGCCTTACCCTCCCCAGGGAGCTACCAGTCTATTCCCCAGGGATTGCAGGGGGAAGGGACCAGACAGGGAGAATAGATACATGCCCAGGAAAAGTTGGAGTGACATCTGGAAGGTCCTTGGCTGTCAGTCACCCTGGAAACAGGTCATTGGACAGAAGGGGCATGGCCACCGCAAGGGCGCGAAATTGGGGATAAATAATCCCCTAAAAGGAATTTGCATTCTTAGGCTCTTATGCTTTTGGTTCCTCTTATGCTCCTGGGGCTATTGCTCGGGGTGCGCTCTGCTGCATTCACCCCGACACAGTGGACTGATGGGCTGCAGCCAGCCTGATGCGGAACTGGACCCGGTGTCAGCACGAAAAGGAAGCTCCGGTCCCTGGCTTTGCCTCTAGCTCTACTGAGACCCAGCAGGACTCCTATGACGGGAAGGGAACTTCGGGAACCCAGGGATGTACTTCCACACAAATGAGATCACGCAGCCCCCTTGGTGAGTCTCAGAAAGGTCCTTTTCCTGATCTATCCTAAGGACCCCACCCCAAGACCCAGTGTGGAGAGGACACCCCAGTTACTCTGGTAACAAAAGCATTTTAAAAGGCGTCAGTCAATGGACACAGACACCAATGGGGTGAGGGCATGAGTGGAGGGGCGGAGGGGGAGCGATGAGGAGATAAGGACACATATGTAATACCTTAATCAGTAAAGAGCTGAGAGTACCACCCCTCCAGAAGCCCTGCTCTCCTCAGTGCTGGGTAACAGAATAGCATGTGTGTCTCGTGGCCACTGGTCCCCCATGAACCCTGCCAAACATCAGTCTCTTCAGGAAGCACAGCCCCATTTGCCAAGCTATTACATTAGCTAATTTTACAAAAGCTTTGTGACTATGACTAAATTTCCCCAATACATAAAACATGATTTTTTTCTGGAGTAACTAATGGGTTTTAACGTGGTTAAAGGGAAGAGACAGGGCAAGGAATGAACAGATTATGAGAAGACAAATGACAAAAAAAAAAGAAATATATTGGCATAAACCAAATATGTCAGATTCTTCATTTATCTGCTAAGCCTAGAAATAAGTGGTTGTAAAACAAGTGATATTAGTGAAAATGCTGTCTTCATGGAGAACCTGGGAAACCATATGTTCCCCTGACTCTGGCACTGAAAAGTGTATCAACATAACATGTTGAATTTCTCTGTCTGAATTCAAACCACCTACTCACGTACTGACATTTATCAACTTGAATTTAATAACACCCTACGCTAAAGATGTACCCAAAGTTTAAAAAAAAATAGTTTCTATAAAAATGTGGGAGAATTCTCAATGAAGCCAGAGTACAAATGAGCAACAGAAAGGCAAAAAGAAATCAGAAATCGAGGCTGGTTCCTACCTTCTCCCCCGAACCCAATCATGTCACCTAAAAGCAATGAAGTTTCCAGGTTCAGAGTCCTGTCCATTAGAGGGAAGCCACTGGCCAGGCTGGTGTGCTCTTGTCGGTTGAGCGTTGTCCCATGCACCCAGAGGTTGCTGGTTTGATTCCCTGGCTCTGTCTAGTTAGTTAAATTGCCACCAAGAACATTGAAATGTCTTTGTTTTTGAGGAAAAAGTAATGAAACAGCAAAGGCAGAGAAAAGGACAATATTTTCACTTGAGCTGTGTCACAGAATTATGAAAGGGAAGGCTGACATCGCCCATCTTTTTGAAATGTCAGAGTGTAGAACAATTTCCTAGATACATAAAAAAGTCTAGGTTTTCATGTGAGCAGAAATGTGATGTTGAATATATTCTGCAGCGCGCTGCAGACTGACCTCAGCTCTGAGATACCGGATTCCTGACGGGGCAAGAGGTGGCGTCCTGGCCCCGGGCCTGCTGCAGGCCGAGGCTACATGGTAACACGCCTCCTCCAGATCCTGGCCAAACCGGGCTTGCAGGAAAGGCACTTCACCGTCCACAGCACCTCTATGTGCACAGGTAGAAGAGCTTTATCAAATGCCACTGATTCATCCAACTTCACGAACTCAGAAGGGCATACACACTGACAGCCCCACCTGAGGCTCACCATGGGCGGCAAGCAGGCAGGTGTGCGGCTTCATGGAACCCAGGGTTTAACTGTCCAGGTTTTGGACCCTCAAGTACCTACAGAAAGACAGGGGGTCGGTGACGAATCTCTGAGTCACCAGCAAAGTCCAAGAATCGTGAGTTGGGTTAAGAATGCTCACGGCCAAAGATGATCTCCCTGTCAACCCTCAAGAACTCGGGCTGTTTCTACCTGCGCAAAGAGAGGCTTTGGGTCCCAGCAGGAGAGGATGCCCCACCTCCAGGCTGTGGTGAGGGAAGTGCAGAGTCACCAACAGACGCCTCTGTGTGGCCTGTCTAATGGGATCTGTAGAATTCGCAGTAAGAAGCGGTGTAGACACTTTAAAGTGAAACTCCCCGAGGAAGCCGGCACTCTCAGTGCATAGCCAGTTTCACTGTGGGAAGGTGGGAACCCTGGTCAAGCTCATATTGAGACAGAAGCATCATTCTTGGGGTAACTCTGCTTGCTGGGGAGGCCTGTTGCTATGGAAGAAGGAAAAGCCTCTGTGAAGAAAGCAGAGCGTTTTCCAACAGAAGCCGCACTGCCAAAGCCACTGGACAGAGACACAGGTGGGACGAGACTGAAGAGTTTGTTCCCGAACAGGGGTTTTCCCTCAATGAACACAACACAAAGGGACAGGGGCGCGGAGGGATGGCAAGTGTCGACCTCACGCCACATGAACTTATACCCAGACTTGCTCACGCAGCTGAGCAACCTTGAACGAACTGCCCCCCTTCTCTCAGCCTCAGTTTCCTCCTCTGGAAATGAGAATAAGAATGCCTGCTCTCACGGGGTTGTTGAAGATGCTAAATGAGAGAAACATCTGTCAAGTGCCTATCAGACTTGTCATAAATCCTAAGATGTATTTTTTTGCTATTCCTTCCGTATCTCTCAGGAATCCTAAGCCCACGGAGCCCTTGCAGGGCCTGGAAAGCATACTGCTATGGGGGCGACACTGGACATCCCGCCTCCCCAGGTGCCAGAGCCTGGCAATAAACGCGCACTGTGTCTGAGGATGGAGAAGAAGAAATGGTTCACACGGGAAGCAGGGTGAAGGCCAACTGGTCCCCACCCATTCTTGTCCCCACTCCCAGGATAGGAGTAAGCGGTCACACTCCTCATGATTGTGAACTGTTCTTCTTCAATGGGTAGAAGCCCTGGGAAGCAAACCTGAGCCCAATTGAAAGACCATCGGAACGACTCCTGCCGTCAGACAGCAGGACGTGTGCTTCAGCTACGAGCAGGCCGATAGTGCTGGGGGTGGATTTCCCCGCCACTCGAGGTACTCGAGCAAATGGCGGATATCATGCACCTTTAAACTTATGGAACATACTGTGCTTTCACGTGCACTGCCTTCCTAAGTCCTCAAGGTAAACCTACATGCCCATTTCACAGATTAGGCCGACAGTGGTCAAGGAATTGACCACACAGTGGTGGATGGACAGCTTTGGGGGGATATTACAGAATGATGTCATAGGTAATACTTAACATGAGTCAGTGATAACAACTCTATCTGTGACCAACACAACGCAGGAATATTCTAGAGTATAGACGAAATGGCTAGATGACAAGACAGCAACCAGGAGAGCCCGCTGAATCCCGGAATCCTGCCACTGAAATTTCTAGAATTATAATCTCTCAAATAGATTGAGTCTGATTTTAAAACTCCTATGAAAGAGATAGTACAAATAATGCTTTTTAAAAAGTTTTGCTTGTGTTGATGCAACAGAAAAGCTAGAACATCAGTTAAAATAATCTTCTCTAGGCTGACTTAGTGATACTTACTATGTGCCCAGCAAAATGCTAAGTACATAACATAAATCTGTCATTTAGAGTTCTCATAACAACCCTATGGGACTAATACTGCTGTTCTTGTTATCTTGCATATGAAGAAATAGAGGTAGAGAGAACTGAAATAGTTTTCTGAAAGTCACACAATTAGTAAGAGTTGAGCTGAGACTCAAAACCGGGTGTATTTAACACCAAAATGTGTAATCTCAATCACTACATGAGGTGGTAGGGTCGGGCAAAAATAGGTGTAACATTGCTCATGTGAAAATAATACAATAATTAATAAATAATAATACAAGAATAAACCCTATTTTGCATACTCACAACTGTAAGTCTACTTTTGCCCCACCATTTATAGTACTGTAACTCATTTTGATATAAAGTTTAGAATTATAATAATGATAAAAGTCTCAACTGAGAACATGAATATGTGAATAAACACTTAGCAAAGAATTATTAGCAAATTCAAAGTTAGTTTTTTCATATGTAAATTTTATCTGAAGCCAATATTATTTTTTAACTTAAGGCTTCATCTTTTGCGTTGTTTAACATTATTAACACACGCTATGTTAATAACAGGCATATTAAATTTAAAATAATGCCGTTCTGAAACACTTTTCAATATTTAAGCCTGGAATAGAAAAGCATTTATTTTTATTTTTCTATTTTCATTGGCTCACAGGAAAAACAAAATTGGATTCACAATTTAATCTTCCCATCCCAATCTCAATTAGAAATACGAAGCACGCCGTCATGTGTTGTAAAAATAAATTAAAAATAAGAATACAGCACACTCCTATGCGCAATACTTAATTTATGGGTAATGTTTAAATTCTAAGCTATGATTTAATTTTGTATTATGGATAATTAAGGAAGAGGGCTAGAGAGAAAAACAAAACAAAGGAAGACACAGCAGACACAAGAAGGGGAGACAGACCGATGGAGATAAAGCAGGGCAGAAACTGAGTGAAACCCCAAGGAACAGTGAACAAAACCCAGGCACACCCGCACACCCTGGACATCCACCCTGAGGAAGGCGACACAGGCGTGGACACCTCGCGGCCGACGTGAATGAGTCGCTGCTGAGGAAGTGAGCCCGGGGCATGGACTTCCATTCTGTCATGTCCTTCTATGGCCTTCCCATCGGTGCCGCTATGTTGTGCTCTCACCACCCCCGGGGCAACCTGCTGCCACTTCGCGGTTGGGCCACAGGGATCACGAGACAAACTGATGCTCACGAAAAACGAACACAATCGGGTCCTTAGCATAGCCAACCAGGAACACGGACAGAAGTATTGTAAGTGATCACCGAGGACCCATTACTTGACTAGCGGGCCTTCAGACAGGGTGCCACAGGGCACCGTAACCCATCCATTTACAGCTGTCCCGTTTCCACACAGAACATCGGGGTTGCGAGGTCTCCGTGGCGCTCGTGAACCTTCAGTGTCAGGTTTACATTCTTATCAGAAAGACACCAAAGCCCTGTCTTTGTGGACTTCAGAACCCGCCCAGGACGCCGGCACAGGAGGCTCACGGAGCCGCCCGCCCGCCCGCGCTGGCTGCGCCCCGGCCCCACGCGGCGCGGTACCTGCTGCTTCTCCAGGCGCATCCGCTTGGCAGCGTTCCTGCTCTCGCTCTCGCAGGCCGAGGCCAGGATGCTCTCTGCAACTGCTGAGGTAAGGTGGGAAGGGATAGGTCGCGACTACAAGAAAAGAGAGAGAGAGAAAACGTGAGCAAGTTATTAACGGCATCATCCGGAGGCCCACGCCAGTCTCGCAAGAGCTCGTGGGACCTGCAGGAGCGTCCGTGTATTCCCACTTATTTAAAACGAAGAGGAAATGGAAATTGCAAAGATGGAAGATGAACGCGAGTCGGAGGTAAGGCTCTGGGTGCCACACAGATGCATCGCTCATTCCCAGAACCGCACTGTGGCGGGGACTTGGTCCGGGCCATGAAGCTGGAGTTTGAGAGGCAGTGAACAGGGTGCTGGCTGGGCTTAGCAAAGAAGACGAGTCCTTCCGTTCTTCCATGACGTATGACACGGCCAAACAGCAAGGGACAGGGCTGAAACAGCTGGAACAACCTGACAGACACGCAGACCATGTCAGACAACATCTACATGAGATATTTATGAAGACTGGCAGTCTAAGTCGGGACCGTTGATATGATTAAATCCTTTAAAAAGGAGTTCCATTTAAATACAAACTAAAAAGCAGTATGAAAACAACTCTGATACAACAAAAATGTGATGTTTTAGATATGGGATGTATTCGTGCCTATGTGTTTTATTTCTAAAATGTGAGTTAATACCAGTTTAGCAGGCACTTCCATGTAGCCCACATAGAAATTAAGCCCCTCAACCAAGCTCCTAGTTAATTACCAGTTTTTTAACTCTTATCATTTGTGATAATCAAGGAAGTTTTTCATCTCTTTTCTGATAATTACATACAAAATCATCTCACTGAAAGATGAAGTTCTTAATGACATTGAACAGTTTTTTTTAAATGAAGAAAAGCAAATGAAAGATAATAACATGAAAATTAAACCAATGAGATAAATATGAAATTAAAAAATGAAAGATCCTTTGGGAATCTAGCATGTACAGTGATGTACATTAGGCTTTTCAAAGCCTCAAACTAAAATCTGTATGGATGCCATTTATTAGGAGCCTCGGAACCAACAGAGAACTGGCCTTTTTTCTCTTTTTTTCCTGGTGAACAAATGAATCTGAGCATAGCTTTATGCTACTTGATTCACTTTGCTACCTCTGGCATGTAAGAAGTGCTTCAGCAAATTGAACCATGGGTGTTATGTCTCAGACAATATCCTAGAACAGCTAACTTCAGACCACGGTGCTTTAGCAGGCACTCAGTGGAATCCATGTGCTGCAGGGCTGAGGCCATGGATTTCCTCAGAGACGAGGGCTGAAGATGCCCTCACAGCAGTTAAGTAGTAACTTGAGATAAAAAATATTTTGACCAAAAAAAAGAACAACCCAAAAACAAATGCAAACAATTCGAAAAATAATTTATGAAAACAATACTTCGCCTGATTGAATATAATTCAGTAAATATGCTATTTATTAATATGTATATTTTAATGTATATATTAGATTTTAAAATAATGATTCAAAATGTATACAGCCTTATACTCCACACGACTTATACCTCGATTGATAAGACTGAATACTGATTTCTTTCCCAGGATATAATATAATGCTAAGCACCCCTCCCTAATTACCTCTTAATGAACTGTCATTTTCAACTGAGATGTACTGATCTTTCCCCAGCACTGTCCTCATCCTAATAATTATCTATGCCCAAAGCAGTGGCGGCTGTGACATTAAACAGATGGCTACACTGTCACATGGAGCTTTTGGAGTTAAAAAAAAATCACATTTTAATTGGGGACTTCAGATGTGATTGCTGTTGGCACAACGTCAATGAGTCTTTCCCTATATGTGCGTGTAATTCCTAACCACCGCACCAACAAACTACTCCAGTTTTTGCTCTAAACCATGTTAGCGCCCTTTGAACTTCTGCTTTACATGTGAGATGCTTTAGGATTTTTAAAATTATAAAAATGTACCAAGAAATAAAAAATGTAAGGTTCTGTTCGTGGGTTAATTTAGCAATGTCTCTAGCCTCTAACATTGCAATATAGCTTAATCACGTATTAGACAAGGCCAGACTGAGAGCAACAGTGACATCCACCCAAGATTATAAGTAGAATGAGCTCCTTCAAAATAATTTAAGCAAATTATCCACTAGTCAGAGTTTAGGGAGGGCCGAAATAAAGACTGTTTCTTCTAATCTTGATATCTTATAAAAATATGTAATTTAAGAATTCGGTAGCTTGGATGATATGCATACCCATCTCCCCAAAATGGTATGTCTACATCTAAAGGCATAACTGTTATAGGCTACACAGAATGTTCCAGCTCCTAAGGGACCCTTTGGTTAACTAGGTAGCGGCATTTGTAGACATCAGTGGAATAACCTAACAGTTCAGCAACAAAGTCAGATGGACGTGGCTATTACTCTGTAATCAACTACTTGCAATTTGTCTGACCAATTTGCTACTTAATCTCTCTGAGCTTCACTCATCCTGCCAATTATCATTATCTCTCTTTTCATAAATGGCAAAACTGAGGTTCATTTGGGAAGTTCTGAATAGAAAAAAATAATCTCTGTCATGGAGCAGTTGTTAGAATTACTTCCATGAAATACTGTACACAAAAATCACTGATAGCCTCACTTATTTATTCAACAAGCATATTTAATGAATATGTCCTACATGTCAGGAGCTATGCCAAGTTCAAAGGCAAACACTGCTGTCTCTGTCATCATAGACTTTACTGTACAAGCTAGCACAGTGTCTAGCATGGAGGGTTATAACACACATCCAACCAAGTATGTGTATTATAGACTCTCAACCTTTTACCAGCAATCCTGAAATCCTAATATTGTACAAACAAAGATTTTTAAAAACTTGGGGCAAACTCAATTGGCATAAAAATGACATGAGAATACTTACAATCCCTTTTCCTACTTTCTGGGCATAGTCATATGTTTTGTAGCAGAAATAATAAATTTGTATATGAGATATTTTCCCAGATTCCTGATATTATACAATAATCAGAATCTATACTATATCATGGTTCCAAAATCTGAAAAGTTCTGAATTCGGAACCTGAAATGACCTGATACTTCTTGTATAGTTTTGGTGGAAATGAGAAGCAAAGTGTCTCATTGGCCTGACCCTGGCCACATGATTTAGGATTAGACAACCATGAGCTCATCACTTTATTCCCAATAACTGACCCAAGAGATAAACTTATGATCCAAAAAGGGCCAGTCCAAGCCCTTTCATGGGAACCAGGATCTGAAGCTGGGAGACTGCTCATAGGTTGGGAGTTTTAAGAACAGGGGTTAAGAGCTGCTAATGCAACATTTCCCAGCAGGTAGCAAGGACCACCTGAGAGGTCAAGCATTACACAGAGAAGCATAGATAAGAAATGGGGGAGCATCAAACTCCTGGCATTTGAGCCCTCGGACCCAGATGTATGTGAACCATTGGACTTTCTCCAATTTCTCTAGAAAATCCTCTTGACTAATTCAAAGGAATTTGAAATGTGTTTGTAACAAACATGCTAATTAATCTTCATTGAGGTTTGATTATACATATTTTTCTATGAAGTGATGCTCTATGCTTTGGCCTTAATTTTAAAACATTATTGGCCATTAATAATGATCTTTCACAAATGGATGGGGAATAATAGTTGGTACCTACATATACTTATACTAGAGGCCCAGTGCACAAATTCATGCACAGGTGGGGTCCCTTGGTCTGGAAAGCAATTGGGGCCCATTGAGGTCAGACCAGCTGGGGGGAGGGACTTCAGGAGGTTGGCCAGCCAAGGGGAGGTTCTGCGGGAGGTTAAATGGCTGGCTCCACCCCCAATCGAGGCCGATTGGGGCTGGGCCGGCTAGGGGAGAGGCCACAGGAAGTTGGTTGTAGGAGTGCATTGACCACCGTGGAGCAGCTCCTGCATTGAACGTCTGCCCCGTGGTGGTCAGTGCACATCATAGCCAGTCAACCAGTCATTTCTTTCATTCTGGTTGTTTGGTCATAACGGTCACTTAGGCTTTTATATATATAGATAGTGTTAGAGTTGATACTTAGAAGTCCAGTTTAGTTAATGTCATATGAAAATACCTCTGATTAAAATTAGTTCAATGAAATTATCAACCAAATGATATTTTCACTTTTAACTAAGTGACCACATATCTAAATATTCACGAGGAGCCCTGACCAGTTTGGCTCAGTAGATAGAGTGTAGGCCTGCAGACTCAAGGGTTCCAGGTTCAATTCCGGTCAAGGGCATGTACTTTGGTTGTGGGCACATCCCCAGTGGGGGGTGTGCAGGAGGCAGCTGATCAATATTTCTCCCTCATTGATGTTTCTAACTCTCTATCCCTCTTCCTTCCTTTCTATAAAAAATCAATAAAATATATTTTAAAAAATAAATAAATATCCACGAGAAAACATCTTTTAATCCTGAAAAGAGTGACTATATACACTTATGATTATTGTGGATCACAGCATCTTCCCCCTAATAGTTTACATGTGAAACCTAAAACTATACAAAATTCTATTTATATATTTAATGTCACTACCTAGTCACAATAATTGACAAGTAGATGAAAATATGTTTAAAATAGTGTTTCAAGAATTAGGAGTAAAAATTAAATGTTATAAAAATTAAATGTTATATAATTGTCTTATGTAGTGGAAAAATTCCCCTAAAGATTTAAAATATATTAGGCTAGATTTTTAGTGATAGCTTTTAGATTCAAATGCCAATCGCAGAATACTGTGAAACACAGAGTACACAATAAAAATCAGCTTATCTCCCAACTAATTTCTACCACAAGGTAACACATTAGTAAATATCCATTCACTTACTCATCTTTCATTCAATAATTTTAATTCAATTGAATCGAACATGCATTGAGCAGCATTCATGAGCAACTAATTGCACTGTACATGACACTGTGGGCAATACAGATACGCACAAATTAAGAAGCATAGTACTCAAGAAATATACCTCTGTGTTAGGGAGCGAAGGCCCATATATAAGGCACAGTAATATAAGACAGGATAAAATAAAGCTACAGAAGAGATACCACAAGTAAACTTTGCAGACAGAAGAAAGAGAGATATAAGGCTGTTCTTAGCCAGAAGTGAGAGTTAAGTAGATAAGGACATAATTGATTCAGTTCTCCAAGCAGTTCAGCAGATTAAGGCAGTGAGGGTTTCCCAGCAAAGGGAACCGTTAAATGAAATCCCAGATTAAGTTGCATTTTATCGCGTTCCTCAGACACCACGTACTGGGCTATGCAGGGGTGTGCACATGGTTATTTCAAGAGCAGCTGGTTTCATGTATAAGGTAAGTGCCATTTATTTCCATTTTTCCAGAAATAAATGAAAACCCGGGTTGGCAAGGTCCTTAAATAACAACTGGCGAAGCACAGATAAAAACTAAAGCCCACTGATATAAAATCGCGGTGTTTGTCTTCAGATTTCCTCACCATGACTGCCAATTCCCCACTGTTTCCTTCTGGGGTCAGTTTCCTTCTTCTTAGAGGACTCTCTATGCCACCCGGAGACAGCCTGCATGGGAACCTCAGTAGCTGCAGCATTTCCTTCCTCTCTCTGCAAGTGGCTTTTGTGGTGCTTTGATTTGTAGCTTAAAAGTATTTTCTCTACAAATTTTGAAGACATTTTCTTAGTACTTTGAAGATTGGCTCTGACATCTACTTTTGAGGACAAGGGTGTGTTCATTCTGTCCTGTTTTCGATCGTATCTTGTTTCTTCCTGTTGACATTTATGCCACGGCCCTAGCTGGATTGGCTCAGTGGATAGAAAGTCAGCCTGCTGACCAAAGGGTTCCGGGTTCGATTCCGGTCAAGGGCATGTGCCTGGGTTTTGGGCTTGATCCTCAGTGGGGGTCATGAAAGGGGCAACTGATCAGTGATGCTCTCTTATCATTGATGTTTTTATCTCTCTCTTCCTCTCCTTCTCTGAAATCAACAAATATATATATATATATATATATATATATATATATATATATATATATATTTTAAAACAGAATGCCATGGGGCAGCGGGTTTTACTGTGATATCCATAGGTATGGGTTTGTTTTTATTTAGGCTACTCAGCACCCGTCTACTTCTCTGGTCTTAGCATTCAATGGTCTCCTTACTACTCAGTTCCAAAAAGCTTCATCCTTATCTGTTAGAATGAAGTCCTTATTCCAATTTCTCCTCTGGAATGCCAGTTAGCTATGTCTTCATCATTCTACTCTTCAGCTTACTTTTTTTTCCCCATCTTTCCCTTCTCTTTCTCTCTATAATTCCCATAGTTTTGTGTTTATGGATTTTCTCTTTGGCTGAATCTTACCTTCCACTTAACCCAGTTGGTAAGATTTTAATCTCAATACTTACAATGCCGATTTTATTTCTTAAAGCTGTAGGCAGACATTTTAATTTTTCATTGATAGAGCAGTAGGCCTTCCAGGGCCTGACCTTTTCAAACAGTATTCCGTCCACTTCCTGCCCAGTCCCACACCAAAACCCATGTCTCCCGAGCTTGACAAGGTATTCAGAGCTCACTTTTTCTACCTTCCTAATCTACTACCCTATCAAATTAAGGGCTTACAATTCTGGTTATGAGTTTTCTATTAATTTCTTGGCCTGGGAATTTTCTTTTCTTTTCCTTTTCTTTTTTTTTTTTTTTTTAGCTTAGAAAGGTATTTAAAATTATATTTTACTTAGGACTTGTATATATTTGTAGAGGAAGGGAGGTGGTATGTGAGTGTGCCTATGGTATTCTATGAGGCTCAGGTCAATATTTTGCTGAAACTAAAAGATACAATAATTAGTAACTCTGACAACTATTTGGCTCTCCGTTTCAGTTATCCTTCCATTTAATACATTTAGTCAATAACGAGAGAATTGTACCCATAACCCCTGGGCCAGGAAACATCAGGGGACCAAGACAGCACACACTGAGAGAGGGAGCAGCAATCCCATATGATGGTCTATTGTGCTAAAGTAACTAACTGAACATATTTCTAAAAAGGATAGAAAGGTGCAAGATTATGTGCTAAACATGGTATATGCATTATCACATGTAAGACTCCATCAGTCTCTCCTTTAGAAAGATGGAGGCTCAGAAACATCACATCAAATTGTATGGAAATTCAACCAAGCCTGGAAATGAAACTTGGCCTCTCAATTTCAGGAGACTATACTCTAACATATAAACGACTTAGATAAACAACTTAGACTTTGTTCTAAAATGGCAGCTTTGGACACTATCAAAGCCAGAATTGGGAAAGCCTGTTCCAGGAGCCAAGGAGACTTTTCACACAACCAACGAAGCACAGGCACCAGTCCCCCTCGCTCCATGGGGACTCCTGCACTTTCCGCATGTGTAAGCGCCTGCTGGGAGCCACGTGAAACCCAGGAAGCATTATACGTAAGTGTGTCTGCACATTTTCTAAGATGTCAGAAGAAAAGGGTTTGAATCTTCAAAACGTCCCTGTTTTTAAATCCTTTTCTGTGTATATGGTATCTTTTCTAACTGTAAATAAATATACATCATTTTTGCTCATAATGGTGTATTCCTTTTCTTTTTTTTAAAAAAAAAGGCCCCAAATTTTGTAATTTCCAGGCACAAATCCTAGTTCTGTGCCTGCCTAGGAATAGACAATAGGGAGGAAGTATGAGATGGAATTGAGTTTAAAGAATTACGCAAGAGCCCTGGCCAGTGTGGCTCAGTTGGTTGCGTGTCGTCTCATGTACCAGAAGGTTTATGGTTTGATTCCTGGTCAGGGCACATGCCCAGGTGATGAGCTCAATTCCCAGTACAGGGTATGCAGGAGACAGCAAGTCAACGTTCTGCTCTCGCATAGATGTTTCTCTCTCTCTCCCTCTCTCCCTCTCCCTTCCTCTCTCTTTAGAAATCAATGAAATTTTTTTTTAAAAAGAACTATACAAGAATATAGGTATGAGTTAGGAAGGATTAGAACTAAAGTGATAGCAGATAAAGTTCAAAATTATGGAAATGATTTGAAACTCAGCAAAGGGAGAATACACAGAACTCAGTGAGTGGTAGGATGCAAGCCGTAAGTGTAATTAACAGTCAAATCCCATCCCAAGTTTATGAACACTGGTTAAATGACAACAGTGGAATTCGTACCAGCAATAGGCAAGTCAAGAGGAACTTACCAGTGACAGAATAGATAGGGTGGAATATCAGTGAAGACAGTGGGGGACGGAGACTATACAGAGTTCAGTGAAGAAATATCAGTACATTTGTCAAATGTCTGGCTGACATTACGAATGAAATATCAAAACTTTCCCGATGACTGGAATTCTACTTTGAAAGCAGAGTACAGCATACAGTGCAGACTTCTGCAGGTATGGGTAGGGTCATATGCTGTACATTGCCAAGCCCAGAATCTTAGAAAGTGCCCCTCACAAAAAAAAAAAAAAAATTAAAAAGGAGGGATAAAAATAAGAGTCCCAAGAAAATGGGATGTTTGAGTTTGGTGCAAATGTAGTCATGTGATCTTCCCAGGAACTAATTCAATATGGTGAGAACCAGAATTTCAATGTGAGGGATGATCAAGAGAGTTGGTAGTGATAGGTCTGATCTGTGAATGTAAAATCATCCTTCAGAAGATCTAACAAAGAAAGATGACTCAGACTGTGAAAGAGAAGCTCTGAGATTAACTATTTCCTTGGAATCTGGAAACTTTTTTATTTCACAGAAGATAAGAAATTTCCCTCTCAGTGAAGAAGGAAAACTAAAAATGGGGAAGAGCTGGGATGGTTGATGGAGCAACATTCTGATGAATACTGGCTCTGCAGATTTATGAAGTTTTTAATCAAGCTCTTGTATGAAGGACTGGGTATATTTCTGATGAAAAATTTAGTTTAAGGAAGCACTCTAATTAATTCTTTATAATATCTCCATTTGCTAAAGAAGGAATAGCAA
This sequence comes from Murina feae, assembly GCA_004026665.1. Taxonomy (NCBI): domain Eukaryota; kingdom Metazoa; phylum Chordata; class Mammalia; order Chiroptera; family Vespertilionidae; genus Murina; species Murina feae. The sequence continues at coordinate 63,806 of PVJC01001270.1, forward strand.
GTGTAGACTGTAGCTTTTGCAATGCTTCTGCTATCAGGGGAGTTGCGAATCAAAAGCAAATTCTGATCCCTCTACTTTGGGACTGCATTAGACGAATAGAAGCAAATGATGTAATTAGTCAAATGATCTTAAAAATGCACTATTCCTGAACATTAAACATTTATTTTCTGATGAAGGAACTGTAAGATCAAGAGATCAGATATCAAAATTACTAAAATGTGTATTATAGGATGCAATTAAAAAGAAATACTAAGGACAAGAATTTAGAAGATAGTATGAAAGTATGGTGTTGCCATAATTAGATTATTTACATACTTGTTTTTAAAATTCACATCTCACTTTTTCCCTAAAATATATACATACACACTAAAATGAATTCAGCAAAAGGATAATGGGGACCTTAGAAAGACTTTGACTCTGAACTTCTTGGAGGCAAGGTACAAGAGTGAACATATAAGGTTACACTGAGTCCTAGTGATGAGAAAACATAAAAGCACTATTTCTGCAGGAGAAATAATTTTTTTCTTACTTTTCCTTCTAGAAATTTCTGAAATAAAATCATTTGTAGTAGACACTGAGTAACTTAGTGGACAATTTCCTTGGCAAAATTTTACCATGTAATTGCATGACTTATTCCTTCAAACACACATAGTCACTTGCATAATATTAAAATGCAAGTAAATTTCAAGAGGCCGAGATTTGTGAATTCAAATATCTAGGATAGTTGACAGAACTTGGTACAGTGGCAAAAATATGAGGTACAGGAGGAATGAAGGACTGAGAGTCTTAGGAGATCATCTCACCTAAATATTTTCACTTGACTCTTATAAACTTGCATTAAACCTATGCAGCATGGTGAGTCTGTAACAATGCACCCTCAGAAGACAGAGAAATCATATCATGTAACACAGGTGACACTCAGGTATGGGCCAACCCCACCTTTTTATAAAGCTTTGTCTCTATGATCTTATCTATGACAGGCACTCTTGAATTCAGGCTCAGGACACCCTCAAGAAATGCATTTCTTTTCTGGAATAATCAACAAATATTCTTCACAAAAAGTAGTGGAATATGTTTGCCAAAGCCACACAATAGACTTAATAACAGTTTGGTATTTCTGTCTAAGGATTAAGTTAATGGCTATTTAACTCATGGGGTCTTTAAAATCTAATGAAAACTAAGACAGTACTTTGGATCAAGCTTATTAGATTTTTCACAAAACATACCCTTTGATATTTAACACTGAGGATTTTATGGTTTGAGATGTTCGTTGGTAATGAATTGGTAAAAATGTGAAGACTGTGTATAAAAGTGTCCTAATGCAGTTATTATATTTCATGCATTATAGAAAATCCTTATTGTGATGACAGACATTTTGGCTGCTTGAGCAATCAAGATCTGTGGGGGCTTGGTAATTCCAGTTAAATAAAGATGCATAAATATGAACTTGAATTATTATAGGCAGTCAATTAAAAGTATTTGTGTTGAAATATAAATTCTTGAGATAGTGCTGAATAATTAAACACGAATAGATTTTGTATTAATGACAGCAGAAAATTAGTCAAAATGAGTGCCAAGATTCTCAAGTAAAGTACTAAAATATGCTGTGATAAAGTATTCTATGGGAATACTTCTTTGAATTTCTCAATCAAAGTCAGCAGGAAACATATAATTCAATATTTCACTCTGCTCTGGTTTAAACATCCCAAATAACTGAAGAGCTAAGTTTATTATTGAATGCCCCTTTCAGTTTATAATACAGAATCCCCTACACTTAACTATTCCATTATAAAAAAAATGTTAAAAATTTCAGGTTGCCTTGTTGGCTTGCTAAGTATTGTAGAACAATTTGCATGTGAAAATCATCACACACTGAAAATGATATATTTTCTTCATGTCTAACCTACACGAAACACAATAGAAAAATAATTTTTGTTTAGAGTTCTTTCAATTTAAAAAGATGCCTGTTGATATTATATTAAATTTAACAGTCATGCTGGGAAAAGGATTCATGTGCAATACTTGGGTGTGATGCCTCTCTGTTCTACTCCTGCCTTTTCCCACCTGTGACAGATGATGACTAGTCACAGTGACCCAGAATCCTTCCCACGCTCCATGTCAAAGAAGTGACACATAAAACAAATCAAACTTCTGAGTGTCAACTAGATGGCAGGCCTCATTTGTTATTGCCAGGAGTACATTGCTGAGTCATGCATAAAAAATGGGCTAAACTACAATATCAATTTGTGTCCCTGTTGCTCATTTAACATTTAATTACATTAGGCCTTGTATTATTACTTAAGCATGTCACTTCCTACAACTTGTCACCTCGATGAATCATACTAATCAAGGAACATGTTATATTTTCCTAATTAACAGATCAGACATCTCTTCGACTTCTCCTTATTACATTGTGTAATGTTATGTGCATGATATGTCTATTAAATAAAGAGTGAATGAAACTATTACATTTAAATTTAGTAGTATTTCTGTACAGCATAAGATTCCTTTATAAAACCACTTGACTTTGAAGTAGTCAACTTTTTGTCCTCTATGCATATAGCGTGAGGTTCACAACAGATGTCCATGGAAGTGAAAAAATACAATTAATGGAAAAACCCATGAATGTCTCAAATATGCCTCAGAGAAATTAAGAGTTCTACATGACAATTATTTCTTCCCTGAAATAATGATTAATAAAACATTTATACTATGAAAAATAATAAATTTTACCAAAGAAAACAATCACTAAATATTAAATGGCTGGGAAGAAAGAGTAATGCCAGATGCTGTTAAAATAAAAAAGAAATGCTGATATATAATATTATCTTTATTGTAAGTGAAAAAGGAAGCCATGTTTGTACTCTGAGTGAGACATAGTTGTAATTAGAATTTCTCATCAGCTGCTTAGTGGCCCTGAGCCAGATCCCAGGTCAATGCCAGGATGCTGGGCTTTTACACATGCTTAGATATCCTTTTCTTTTTTGTCTGTTATCTCTCTCCTATTAGGTAAATGGTAATTTTTTTTAAATAATTCAATAATGGAGAAAATAGCTTTTTTCCCCAAGTGTCTCTCCTCTTTTATGCCACATCACCTCTGCTTGTAAAAATTTAGTTTGATCAGACACAGCTATGCCATTCTTATTTTAAAATGGCTGATGCACCACACCCTCACTTTAATGTAGTTATTCTGAGAAGTAAGCAATTTCTTGCATGGAGGATTCTGTGCTTGTGTAGTGGGAGTTTTCAGATGATGAATTAAAAAATATTTGATAGTATTTTCAGAGTTAAGATTTTATTTGGTGATGACTATGGATCAGAAATGGCTCCCAGAGCATTACATATGACAGCGTGGGGAATGCTCGTAGCTTTATAACTTAGGAACTGGTATCACTGCAGAGAGGTGTCTGACACAGGCCGTGGAGGTGGCTTGCCAGAACCACTCAGCTACCAAGCGGTGGATCTGGAACTCCAGCCAGGTTCCCTGGGGTCCAAACCCATGCTCTTTCCCATCCACACAGACAACTGCTTCTCCCTAAGAACAGTCCCTTTAAAAAAAAAATCAATGATATTTTCATAAGCCAATGCAGAAAATTTGATAGTAGATGGTGGATTTGTCATTGTGTCATTTCATTTACATCTGAGAAATGATTTCTCATATACGACATCCACTGACACCTCTCCTGTCCACACCAGCTCTTGGCCCATCACACACAAAATGAGAGGCACAGATCACAAACACTCATGGTCTTAGCCTTTATGGAGCTGAGAGAGGAAAAAAGATTTTCGAAAACTCCCAATACATTTCTGCTCACATCCATGTAAAAAACTAAAAACACATTGTGAATGCATGCACTACCTACAGGTGTACATGTAGAGAGCAAGGTGAATCATAACCAAGTTTAAAAAAACCACAATATTTGATTCCCACCCATAAGTAATCTAAGCTCCGCATAAGCTCACCCATGTACACAGCCCAGCTGAATATAAACGCTCATGCTTTCACCCACAAGCACAGATACACGGCGTGCAACAAAGCCTTATTTTTCACAGGAGGGTCTCCACCCCGATGGTTATTTTCAAGGCTTGCTATCTGTTAAGCCTTGGCACGAGAACACTGTTCCTTAGATTGACCCATCCATCTCCTCCCAGGCCACCAAAAGCCCTTCTCCCAGGCCATCTACAGCCACCAGGCTTCCTCATCATCCTCTCCACTTCAGTGGCAACAGAAAGCAAACAGACATGAATGAGATGCTGGTTCTCATGGGATTTGACTCATACCACCCTCATTTTCTATGACATGATACCACGTGGGCCTGTGAGCGCTGGGCTCACAAGGTGTTACTGGTTGAATAAACAAGGAATAAATATACTTCAGGAAGATGAGAAGGAGAAGGGGGAGGGGGACAGATGAGCAAACAGAACCCCTGTGACCTGACATCATGGAAAAAAATAAAAGAAGACACTAGGATGAAAAAATAAATAGCGTCATGGTTTACATGTGGGATTTGGATGGAATCTAGGGCTGTGTTTTCAGTCAAAACTCACCATCTCAAAACCACTTCTTTTCATCCGCCTGCAGGACTTGAGGTAAGTACGGATGCGCTTCCTGGCACGCTCCTGGTACTCAGGGAATTGTCGCCTGCATGAGTCAATGATAGCCTGGATCTTTTCTTTGGGCTGCTTAGAGATTGGGACCATTCGGTCCAAGTTTTCATCTACAAACAGCCTGACAAACATCTGTTGGCAAGAGGGAGACAGAGGAGAAGGGTTTGGAGGGCTGCTCTCGGCTGTTCCTCGCTTCCTGTCTTGATCACGGATAGGAAAATTCTCTTGGTTTGGTTTTTTTTTTTGGTGTATTCACTGGAGAACTTTGCAATGGAAAGCCAGAGATTTTAAGTAAACACCCTTTAAAGACTTTCTCAATGGTTGGATAAAAAAATAGAGAGAAAAAGAGAGAAAGAGAGAAAGGCAGACAGACACAGACAGACAGAAAAGTATAGACTATCGTGTAGAAAAAAAACAACAAAAAACAGGAGGCAACAGTAGACTGCGACAATGAAACACCCCATCCAGTTCTCTGTTAGAGAGAAATGCAATATGGCCGCCACTCTGCTACTCTTCACGGTGCCCTGGTCCCTGCGCGCAGACCACGGACGCTGTGTCATGCATCATTAACAAGCTGGGAGGCAGAAGAGCGAGCTGGTGGCGGGCTATGGACTCTTCACCCACCGGGTAGACAGGATACTCACTCACACAAGACGCCACATCGGGCCTTAACACCCCAAGTAAAACACAGCTATTCTGGTGTCTGGTTGGCAAAGAACATTGCATGTGCTTTTAAATCCCTCTGCAAATTAAACAAACACATCTCTGAAGTACCCACATTGACCAGCAGGCGACATGAGAGTGCGGGGGGTGGGAAGTGAGCCACCTGGGAGGTAGGGGACTCACATTGAAAGCCTTCAGCCGCTCGGCCTCCACGCCGTCCGTCTCGGCCACCTTCTCAGCGTCGTCATGGTCCTCGTGGTCATCCTCATCCTCGTCCCCCCTGTGCAGGGACAGGTCCTCGGCCCCTCGATCTCCGCCCTCGTGTTTGCTGGAGTCATAGCTGGAGTAGCTGTGTGCAGGGGACTGAAAGAGAGGAGAGGAGGAGAGGGCCGGTTTACATGCACTGCCCAGACTTAGACATAGCGCTCTATTTTGAATTTGAGCTGTTTCTCAAAGTCTTGCTGAAATGAGTTGACAATTTCTAGAGCTGTGGCTATTCTAATTTAAATGAAAATTAATTAAAATTTAATTAAAAATGCATTTCCTCAGTCACACCAGGCACATTTCAAGTGTTCAAGAGGCCCATGGGATATTCCCATCGTGGCACGAAGTTGGATAGGATTTAGCTTTTTGAGAGCAATTGCTATTTCTACTCCATGCCTCTGTTCCAAAGGAAAGAAAAGGAAAACCAAGTTGTGACTCAATTTTGCAAAAGAACCATTGAGTCACATGTTCTTTGCGATGGAAATGACCTCAGAGCTGAGCCAACCTCACTGCATGGACATGCTCAATTGGCTTGTCCAACAAGGACTAGACAAAGTATTATGGAGATAAGGCTTGTGCTTTGTCTGACAGCATGCTTTCAAATCAGTTTAGAAATCGCCTGAGTCTCAGGAGGGCATCTGATTTTGGTTTAGAAAACAAGGAACCAGGATCCCTCCAATGATGTGCCACGCTTAGTGTTTCCTGATGCGTAAGAGACAACGAAGGCCGACCAAGGCAATGTTCCCACCTGCTCCCTGTACCCAAGACCACCCCTGGGACCTGCTGTGTGCCTCCTGCTTCTCGGTCAGCCCAGCGTCTTTTCCTTTGGGAAACAGCTCTTCTTTTCACCACGTGAGGTGGCGATCCCAGGGGCACCAACCTTTTCCACCTTCTGCGTGTGCCTCACCTTCTCCAGGTGAAAAATCACACCACACTCACCTGTAGCTGAAATCCAGCTGAGTCCAGCAGAGCTAAGCAGAACCTCATATGGACATCTAGATTCCACTGTGCTTGAAGTTAACCTAAACACTCCTCAGATGTATGATAAAACACATCCCCCCTACCTTCCCCCTTTATGTTGATTGAATCTGAGTTTAGTCGCTTGTAATTGAGGCTGGAATAGCACAGAAATCAATCATTATAAGGCCAGAGAATGAGGCAGATCTCACACATACTCATTTGCATACATGGGTGGCTCCCGATACACAGATAACAGTATCTGTAAAGAGCAGCAGCTTTCCTCAAACCTATCCATAAAGTCAAGTCCTTCTGAAAGACCTCAACAGTGGAAATCTGTAAATCAACGGTGTTCAAAAATTGCCCGTGTGAAATGTTAACATATGTGTAGCATGCCTTAAGAATCACACAAATTTAGCTGTGCAACGAGAGGAGAAATTGTAAAACTGGAGTAGCCAGCCGACCTCAAAATGAAGGTAAAATTTAAAAACCAGAATATTTTTATATTCAAAACATTAAGAAGGTGGAATTACCTAATAAAACACAAGGCAGATATTCCATAGGTTTGAAAAATACACCATATAGAATATGTTTTTAAATGGCAATGTGCAATATTTTGAAAATGTTATAATACACTTATCTGCATTCAAATAGGCCAAGCTAGCTTATTCTTTGTATGCACCCTATGAGACACACAGACCAGCATGTGCTACAAACGGAATCAGCTGGAACCATGAAGGATGTATAGTCCTAGTCTCTCCAGGTAAACAAAGCTCATCCTTAATGTATTTGAGGATATTCAAGCTCTAAATCTCAAGCATAACCCACATAAACTAAGTGACCCTCTGCAATGTAAACTAAAATGGTAAAAATTCTCAATTCTGTTTCTCAAGTGGAATCTCATTGCTTGCCTCTCTCACTGGGCCAGTCAGATTAAGTTCCATTTCTACAAAGAGCCCACTTGTACCTCAGTCCATCTTCAATCTTTTGCTAAACTGTGAGCTCACAATGACTGGACTATGGCATCTGACACAGAAGTAAGCACCTCCGTGGCTCTCTCCTTTCTTCTCACGTTAACATGCACTTTCCTTCAAGCGACACTGAGATAGGCATCAAAGCAGATCCTTTCACATTTCCCCTCACACCGCCCAGGACATGCTTTCCCCAGAGTTGCTGCTCAACACTAGTTTCTCGTTTTCTACAAAACTAGCTGGTCTTAAAAACTGAAAGAAGATAAGCCACTGACCGGGAGAAGAGAGTTGCCAAGACATGTCTGATAAAGGACTGTAATCCAAAATATACAAAGAACACTGAAAGCTCAACAAGAAAACCATCAGATTAAAAAATGAACCAAAGACCTTTGTGAGTGATAGGGAGTCATTTATGAGAAGCAGTTTTTGAGGCTGCAATGAAATCACACAGAGAGATTCAACGCTAAAAACCGATAACAAAAATTCTAAGTACACAATTCAAGGCAAAAAGAGAGAGTCACATTGGACAGGCTAAACGCGGATGGAGCAGGGGCAGGGAGACAGTCTAGGCCATTTCTAAAATGGGTTTAGAACAACTGATTCAGGGCAGTCTCCTGGCACCATGCCTCACGTACTAAATGGTTTCCTCCTGAGGAAAAAACAGTTGCCCATCAATCAACAGATTCCACTTAGAAACAGAAGCCATAAGTCAAAAGCAATGCATTTTATGTGAAGTTACTGTATTTTTCTATGTGAAAGAATTGCTCCTGAGAGAGTAATACATTTTAGCCAATTTGTCAAGGCTTTTATTTTTATTATACAAATGATGACCAAAATGTGTGTTAGGAATGACATTTAAAATTTCTTTCAATGCTAAGCTCCTATGATTACACCGCTTTTGAGAGAAGAATCCAACGAAGTATATGCTCTTTCAGCTTCTAGAGACAGATGTCATGGACATTGGTTTGTCTTTTATCACCAGGTTAGAACACTCTGACAACAGAAGTCTTTCAATCCAGTGAGTTCAAATGTGCATCTCTGATTTAACTGTTCTCCCAACGTTTCAAAAACAACCATTCAAGACATTAACCCATCACTCTGAAGAAGAGATCCCCAAATGGAAAAATTCATCTACTAACATTTCAGTTTAGTTCTACAACTAAAATAATACAAGGGAAATGTGGGCGTCAGATCTCAGAATGTCTACTGTGAATATCAATTAGATTTTCTTCAAGTATTTTTAAAAAGACAAAAAAAAATGTTACGAATATCATTAGTGTATTTTCTCCAAAACCCTTATTTTGCTATAATATTATCTCATGTTTTTACAAGAACTTTTTTCTTTTTAAAGTTAAATTGGAATTTAAAGTGAGCCTTCAAAGCGAACCATTAATTCCATCAGCAGCAACACAAACAACTGTACTACTATAGTGTAGTGGTTTTGAGGCATTATTACCATTTTTGTTCTCAAGGGACTGGGGTTGTATAAATATTTTAGCAATGTTTAGTAAGAATTTCATCAGCCAAGTCTTCAGACACTAAAAAAAAAAAAAAAAGACAATTGATATTTGACAAGTAGAACTGCCATACCTGCTATCTATAATTACAGTGCTTTCAATTTGGAGATTGTTTCATTTGTCTTATTTTAAAAAATAAGACTACTCATAAGTAATAGTAACATCAATAGTAATAGTAACAATAACTAAGACTTATATTTTGCATATTATGTTCCCGTTCTGTACTTAATACTTTATACAAATGCATTCTCACAAGGACCCCATGAGGAAATACTAGTATGCTTATCTGACCAGTGAGAAAGGCAGATTAAAAAATAGTGGAGTTGTAATTTGAACTCCTGCAGGCTTGTTTCAATGCCCGCCCACCCACATCTCTCTGTTACAGAATACAAGATTTAAATCATACAACATCTGGCTTGAGATTATTTGGACACTATGAGACGCACTTAATCTACCCTTAATCCACATAATGCTACCTGCTGTAACTGACAAAATCCTCCCAAATTCAGTGAATAGACACCATTCTCCTTCAGATGGAAGTTCAAATTATTTCCCTGAGTGACAGTAGAGAAAGAAAAGAGGATCATCCATGGGAAGATGCTATGGGTCCACCCTGGACCTCGTGCATTTCATCTCCACTCACTTTCCAACGCCCAGACCTCAATCATAGGGACGAGGGAGACTTGGACATTCTGTTCCGCTGTGTGCCCAGGAGGAAAACTGGATCGGTGAGCAGCTGACCGACACCAACCACATCTTTATCTATCTTCCTAGTGATGTTTTGCCCCAAAACTAATAATTACTCTACTAGGCTGCTCTCTGTTTCCTAGAGACGCCATAGATATTCATCAACACGAATGCTACTAGTACCTACACAGGATGTTCTGAAGTTAGAGTAAGAATTGAAAAATGGCGAAATCCTGGCCAAAAGGGAGCCTCTGGGCATTAAGAGGAAGAGCTACAGCGGTAGTTCTCCATCAGTGAGGTCTCCACTAACAGCTCCTTTGCTCTTCCAGGGGGAACATTTACCTACTTAAGGCCCCCTGTTCTTCTCTGTCCCTGCTGCAAGAAATTAAGCTCTTTGTAGAATTTATAGAATTTCTTGAGAAATTTTGACTGCATGGTTATTGATACACAGCAAACATCCAAAGATATTCTGGGTTTGTTCATTGTTAATTTAAATAAATACTCCGTAAACACTTTGTGCTAGGGACACAACAAGTGCTTAATAGAAGCTTATGGATTATTGTTTAGATAATACTGGTTTTTAATTGTAGAGTGAAAAAGAGAGAATCCAAACTAGGACTATAAATTAAATAAAGACTTACAGAAACCTGAGACTCTTTTCCTTTTAAATTTACTTTTTAAAGCAGGTATAGTGGTAATGGTTGAGCAATGCTTGTTATGTATAAAGCACATGAACTTTTAAAAAAATTGTAAAATCTGAAAACAAGGCTCAATAGACAGTATATCATGCTTGTTCTTAGGTCTCCAGGACAAAATTAAAAACAAAATCAACTTCACACATTTTTTTGGATGTAAAATTAATAGAATAAGAGGACAAGAAGACTTTGATAAATAATAAATGTATTATAATAAGATAATAAGTCAGTTATCTCATTGAAATTTCAGGTTTATTGATGTTCAAATAATATGCCAGACACAATCATATCCTTTAAAATTATAAATAAAATTATCTGTTCACCTTTTTAAACCCCATCCATTAAACAATCTAACCATATATTCTGACTCCATGTCAAGTTAATTGCAAAATAACATACTATCTATTGACAAAATATCTCGAATTCTGAGATTAATAAATATTATGACAAGTTCTTAGTCTTTTATTTGAAACCTTTGGCCCTAGATATGTTTGAGACTTAGAATACTTTGGATATACATAGAACAAGTGAGGCATAAACTACAGAGTTTGAAATATCCCAGAGCACACAAAAATATTTTCGTATTTCTCCAGAAAATCATATGATTATTTACACTGAAACAAATAAATACATAAAAAAAGATTATATATAGTTTTATGTCAATTTAGGTCAAGCTTTGCAAAACATGAGTTTTCCACCAATTTAAGTTAAAAGTTTTTTTTGCTTTTTGTTTTAAACTAGTGAAAATATTACTGTTTTGTTTTTTTTATATTTTATTGATTTTTTTTTTTACAGAGAGGAATAGAGTTAAAAACATCAATGAGAGAGAAACATCAATCAGCTGCCTCCTGCACACCTCCTACTGGGGATGTGCCTGCAACCAAGGTACATGCCCTTGACTGGAATCGAACCTGGGACCTTTCGGTCCGCAGGCCAATGCTCTATCCACTGAGCCGAACTGGTTAGGGCAAGAAAAGTTTTTGAGAGGCTTTTCGATTTTAGAATTGTGGAAAAGACTCAAAGCCCCTAATCCAATTAAATCTTCTATGTTTAAATTAGATATTGTTTTTAAGCTGCCTCTTCATGAAGCAATTTTAATGAGTGACAATTATGTAAATACCTCAAAAATTTCAAACAACTCTCATTTAGTCAAATTTAAAACAATGCATTTGGTGATTTCTGGTCCAGCATTTAAACAGCTTAAAAGACATTAACTAGTCCCAACAAGTAAAAAAAAAATGAGAAAAAAAATCCACAACTGTTCCTCGAGCCATCAGAAAAGTGAGTTCACAGGGAGAACTGCTCTACCCCTAGAGAGACAAGCAGGTATAAAGAGAGAACCATGACTTAGTGGAGCAGAAATCCACATCCTCAGAAACCAGGATTGGGGTAGGAAAACCTGAATGCTAATTGATGAATTTCGGGAGATCTCAACAACAGCAGAATGAATTCTTTTCAAGCTCACGTGAAATATTCACCAAGAGAGACCACATTCTAGGTCAATAAGAGTGCCTAACACATTTAAAAGAAGTCATACGACATAGCCTCCCAGACCACAGAGGAATCAAACTAGAAATCAAAAACAGAAAGTCTGCTGGAAAATCTCCGAGTACTTGGAGAGCATATAACACGCTTCTAAATAACACAGAGGTCAAAGAATAACTCTCAAAAGAAGTTTGAACTACGGGGAAATTTATCAAAATTTGTGGAATGCAGCAAAAGCAGTGTTTAGAGGGAATTTTATGGCATTAAATGTATATATTAGAAAAGAAGCTCCCACTTGAGGAAACTTGAAGGGCAACAAATTATATTCAAATTAACAAGACGAAAATAAATAATAAAAATTAGACAGAAATCAATAAAGTTGAAAACAGGAAAATAATAAAAATAAAAGAAACCAAAACTGTTGCTTTTAGGTCAATGATATAAGAAGCCTCTAGTTAAAGAAACAAACAAAAAACCCCCCACAAATTACTAATATCACAAGTGAACCAAGTGACATCATTATAGATTCTTGGATATCAAGGGGATAATAAAGGATTAGTACAAACAACTATATCTAGTTTCCATAACACAGATAAAAAAGGACCGATGCCTAGAAAGATACAACCTGCAAAATCTCACACAGGAAGAAACAGGCAATTTGAATAGGCCTTTACCTATTAAAATTGAGTCAATCCCTTCAGAAAATGGAAGGCATCAGAACCAGATGGATTCTCTGGTGAAATCTATCAAACACTTACTATAATGTTCTTTGAAAACTATAATGATTTTTACATCTATGAATTGCTTTAATTCAAAAAATACTCCTCAATAAATTGAATTTTATACACTAAAAAAAAATAAATAAATCACCTGCGAAGGACAGAAGCAGAGGGACTACTTCTGGATTCACTCTATGAGGTCAAAATTCCCCTAATACCAAAATTATACATACACATGAAAAGAAAACTTCAAAACAGTACCTCTCGTGAGCATAAATGCAAAAGTCTTTAATAAAATGTTAGCAAATTGAATCCAACATGTATAAAAAGTCATATACCATGACCAACTGGATTATCCCATATATGCAAGGCTGGTTGAACATTCACAAATCAATAGTGATTCATCACATCAACAGGTTAATCCTCACATAAACAAATCAATTACATGAACAGAAAAATTGAAAGGTAGTTGAAAGATATTCCATTGTCACTAATAGGAAGACTCAATATTGTCAAGAAATCAGTTCTTCTCAATTGGATCTAGTGAATCAATAGGATCACAATCAAATCCCAAGTTTTTATATTAATATCAACAAATTGATTCTAAAGTTTATATTGACAGGTGAAAGACCCAAAAGAAACTACTTAATATTGAAGAATAATACGAAGTCAAAGGCTGACACTTCCTAACTTCAATATTTGCTCTAATGCCACAGTACCTGAGACTGATGATATACCTAAGATAGTATGGCACTGATTAAAGAATGGATAAATCAATAGAACAGAAGTCCAGAAATAGACCCACATGAATATAGTCAACTGATTGTTGACAAGTGAACAATAGGGAAAGAATGATCTTTTCAACAGTGATGCTAGAATAATTAGATAACCACATGCAAAAAAATGTAGCCTTATACATAATACACATCAACTTTTTTCTTGCCACAGAGCCATATCTTCAACAGGGAAACAAGAATATATTTTTCCCAGCAACAAATTAAATCACAATAAATTCACAATGCACAATAAATTATGAAGGAATGCAGTGAAAGCTTAATCCCGATCCAATGTTCACTCTTACAACTACCCTAGGACCAAATATAAAGGGAAACATACTTTTAGGGAAATTTACCTCCAGATAAACACCACCACAGACTTACATAGAAATATGTTCCTGGGTTGGCACAGTGAACTTGCAAACTTCCCAAATGCTGGTCAATTTTATCATTAAAAACCAAAAGGAAACCCCAAACCAGATCCACAACAACAAAAAAAATCTTTCAGTTGATCTCCCAACTCCCCCCCCAACCCTCCCCAGCCTTCCAGCTGTAGGATGATAGTCTGTTCAAGGCTGCTCTGTCTCTGTATTTGTTTATGTTTATCATTTTGTAACACGGGAAACTGGGGGTTAGGGAGGAGGGGGGGGAGGGCAAGGGGAAAAAATGGAGATCTATCTATCATCTGTTGTAATACTTCTCTATCACTTGTTGTAATACTTTAAGCAATGAAATAAAAAAAATATCAAGTGATTGTTGTTCCTTTATCAACTCGGAAGAAATGCAATGTGGCTTCAAGGTTTTACAAATTATCGACATTTCTCCAAGGGTTAACTCTAAGTAATTCAATTCTCCCTCCCTCATTGCTGTCTGTGTGACCTTGAATGGCTTATTTCACCTAAGTCTCAGGTTCTCCGGTACAACCTGAGGCTGACAACTGTAGCTGCCTCACAGAATCGCAATGAAGAATATGTGGGATGCAAAGAACAAAGACGGACTGAAGAAAATTATGTCTCAAGGAGAGAAATGCTATAATGCATCAAACCAGTGATGGAAGTGAAGGCTACAGTTACAGTATGATTAAAATATTTAAAGATTATTTACAAAATTCTTTTTAAGAATCAAATCCATCCTAAGTGGTTGCACCAATTGTAAAACCTCAAGAGGTCATTTTTATGGGATTGTTTTGGCAGCTAGAGAATTCAGGCATCTGAGAACGTTTACTTGGTGATACAGCATTTACCCTCTGGCCAATGGGGAAAATGAAACATAGGCATTTAGTTGAGTGTCTTAATATAGTACCTTCTAAAATTTTGATTACTTGAGGTTTAGTATTTTGTGTGCACTTTAAAATGGTGTAATTTTAGTTTATCCATAGTTTATTACTCAGTTATGCCTGATTTTTTAAAAATCTTTTTTTACACACTCACATTTTCCTTCTAGACCAATACTGAAAATTCCTCATATCTTAGTCTTCCTTAATATTTTTTATTATAATCACAATAAGTAACACAATACTGGGCAAAATAAAATGCAATCAAGCATTGTAGTGTTGCAGCAAAGGCTGAAGTTCAACAGATTTCAGATAAAATTCTAACCGTCATCTGTCTTTGGTGTATGCTGGGGAAGGTATGAAAAACGCAGAGAAAGATTTAAATGAAGACCACCTTCCGACCTCCTTGCTCCCTCTGGATGGACTGCTTCATCACCACAGACCAATGGCTTTTCCCCACGTGGATTTTTACAGATTAAGAAACTGGACGTAGATGTGTGGATAAATAATCACTGAGATTGGCTGTGAGTCTTTGAGCAAATCAACCACATTTCTCTACTTTATTCTCAAGCCAAAATATAATAAACCAATAAAAAAATAAGTGTGCCAGATATGAAATATCTTTCTAATAGTGGGCTATAAATCTTCATAGTACAAACTACGTTATATTCCCTTATACTTCTTAGTTTGAAAGGGATATTTATTAAAAACAGTAAAACTATCTCATCTATTGAATTAATGTATATTAATGCACCTTTTAATAACTTCTGAATAATAAAGAATAGTTTTCTTTTACAACTGGAAGGAGCTGTTAACCAATGTACAAATGAAGTCAATTTATATGAAACAGGGAAGTCCCAACAGCAAAGGATTAAATCAGGTACTTAATATTTTATGAAAACAACCATTTGTAAAATGAAAATTAAATCTGAAATTTGGAATTAACCACTAGGTTTATTACCTCTATTGTATAGATTCCTTATAGGTTTCAATAGAGACATACTCCTCCTCCAACGGGACAACACGAGGCCCAGTTTATCCTGTGTGACTCTTCTTGTTATAAGAGGGGTTTAAAAGGAAACTGTACTCAGCGGCCGCCAACCATTTGGGCCTCACAGAGCACCAGTAATTCACTTACTATCCTGTGTCAGCGACTAAAATGGGTCTTGCTGCTCTGAAATGGTTAATCCCCCTCGTCCCCCCCAAGCTCCTAGTTTACAGACTGAGAGCACTTCGTAATGTGCTCGTGAACTGTGTAACGACATTGAGCATTTTTATTTAGAAAGTAAAAGCTAAGCTGTTTGATGGGCTGATCTGCAACAAAAGGATATCGATTTTACAATGACTTTAATGAGGATTAAAATATCTACAAATTATCGACCGTTACTTAACATTCTATAGAAAAATCAATCCTTAATCCTCAAAGGTGAAGGAATTAAGTGCAAAGGAAAAAAACAAAACAAAACAAGGAAAAAACCCACAACCTAACTGACACAGACAACAGTAGGATTACCAGAGGGAAAGGGGGTAGAAGAGGGTTTAGGGGGATAAAAGGTAATGGAAGGAACCCTGACTTGGAGTAGGGACACACAACACCATATACACATGATGTATTATAGAATTGTACCCCTGAAACATATGATTTTATTAACCAAATATCACTCCAATTTTTAAAAATCCTTAATTCAACAGAACCTAGTAAAATGCTTCAAATTATCCCCCAGCCAGAATGTTAGCGGAGTATTAATACGCAACCTGCTACATGGAAGGCATAGTTAGACCATTTCACTCTTGTGTTTTGACTAGGAAAACCAACAACAAAAGCCATCATGAGGGATTGCATGGTGTTTTCCAGGGGAGATGTGTTTTAGAAAACCCTTATGATGGCTGCATGAGTTACAAGTCCATGTGCTTGACAAGGAGATGTAACAACTCATGTGATCCCACGGGAGGGAGGACAGGGCACAGAGCCCATGCTGTCCCCACGCAGGGACCCCTTTACCTTCGGGGCTCACAGCAGAAACCTGGGAAGCCTGAACTGGATGTAACTGCTCAGCCCACTGCTGGAGCCTGGGGCTGAGAACTCTGAGAGCTGGCAATTCCAGGGGCGCCCACAATATCGTGAGGCTCACCTCCAAGAGCTTGGCCAAGGTTCCCACAGTAGCTATTGGAGAAGGGTCCCCTCGGGTCCGCAGGGAGAGGAGGAAGGGCCATTATGAAATGAGCCAGAGCCCTTATTCCTCCTTAAATGGGTGGCCCTCAGGCGGAGCTAACTGACCTGCGCCCAACCTGCTGCCTCTCAGCACCTGCTGGGGGTCATCAGAGATGCTGCCCTGGGGAGGGAGCCACCTAACTCCAGCCACTCCGCACAGGCTCCCAAAGGCCCCAGATCTTATCATGAGTCTATGGAGTGGTCCCCGCCCCCCACACCTCAGCACCTCATCACTAAGGCCCACTAACAGCAGTTCCCTTCACCCAGTACTCGGAAACTGGCTACCAAGGAACAGCAAAAGGCAACCCAAAAAGCTAAAACACACATGGAAGAGGTGCAGCGTCAGAACCAGACATGGCAGGGATGTTGGATTATAGACTGGGAATTTCATAAAAGAAACTATGACTCACCTGCTAATGGCTCTAATGGATAAAGCCGACAGTGTTAAAATAAAGAAACAGAGACCAGCCTTGAAAATTCCCTGCGCAGACAAAACCAATCAGTCATATAAACAGAGCTTAATTAAGCGGGTTGCAAGGCTAACTGGACCTGGGTAATTTCTTGCGATGTTTCTGGAAACCATAGCAAAACTTTTATTTTCCAAAACTGACATCAGGTAGCCACCAACCAATTCCCTGTCATTTAAGAGAATTCTACTGTTATAACCAGTCTCTGTGAAGAGCAGTCACTGCCTTCTCCCCATATAACTGCTTTATAATAATATACTCCTGAGCCTCATTTCATTTGCGTGATCCCAGGCCATGAATTCTCTTTTTGGTGTGTGCACAATAAACTCTTACTAATGACCACTGATGCAAGAAGGGATGAATGCTGAAGAGTGGGGACACAAGTCCTGATGAAATAAACAAAACAAAAAGAAGTGCTAGAAAAAAATACTGTAACAGAAATAAAAACAGCCTTTGATAGGCGTAGATTGGACACAGCTGAGGAAAAACGAAATCACTATGCTAAAGGACCTATCAGTAGACTCCACAAAAGCAGAAAAGCAAAGAGAACAATGACCAAAAGAAAAACACAAAATAAGTGGGAAAAAAATAAGTAAATAAACAAACCCAGGATATCTAAGGACTATGGGAAAACTACAAAAGGTATAACATACACAATTTTTTCAAATAAAAAAAATAAAGGAAAAGAAGAAATATTTAAAACAACGACTGAGAATTTCCCCAAATCAATGTCAGACATTAAACCACAGGCCCACAAAGCTCCAAGAACACCACACA
This sequence comes from Murina feae, assembly GCA_004026665.1. Classification (NCBI taxonomy): domain Eukaryota; kingdom Metazoa; phylum Chordata; class Mammalia; order Chiroptera; family Vespertilionidae; genus Murina; species Murina feae. The sequence continues at coordinate 81,877 of PVJC01001270.1, forward strand.
GGATAAATGCCTCCAAAAACCCACACACAGGTGTATCATTTTCAAATTACAGAAAACCCAAGGTAAAGAAACCAGAGGAATAAAACACCTCATCTATATAGGAGCACAGATAAGGATGACATCCGACGCCTCAGAAACCATGCAGGCAAGAAGGGGAATGAAATATAAATTAAAGTGCTGGGAGAAAGAAAACCCACCAACCCAAATTCTGCACCTTGAAAATTATCCCTTGAAAGTGACGGAGAAATAAAGATTTTTCTCAGACAAACAAAAATTGAGCAAAATTATAGTGGCAAACCTGCTTTGCAAGAAATATTAAAAGAAATTCTTGACAAAGAAGCAAATAATATAGGTTGGAGGCCTGGATCTCCATAAAGAAAGAACTCTGAGAAAGAAATAAATGAAGGCAAAATAAAAGCTTTGATTTTCTTATATTTCCCCCCATCATCAGCAGTAAAACACTAAATAAAATACATATATTCAAAGGAGTGCTGGTAGAAGTCTAACAACCAACTCGGGGGAGAAAACATAAACACAACAGATAGCGCTTGCAGATTTCCGTAGTGTGAATACTCCTATTACAGCCAATGTCAAGCTACTAACATGACATCACTGAACAGAGAGTTAAGAAGAGATGTACAGTATGTCCTTAGCCAGAAAAGTGGATATTGTCAATATTATTTTTCTAACTTCCCCTATCCCACACTGGGTACTATTGGACCTCTCCTCTCTCCTCCTTTGGAGTGCCCAAGAAACCATATGGAGGTGGAGAACCTCAGGGTTTCAAGAAATGACAGAAGTGAGAAAGGGGTTAGGGTAGGTGGAGGTGAGCAAAGGGGAGAGGATTAGGGACGGAAAGAGACTTTGCTTTGGTGAGGGGTGCACGATACAGTGTGCAGATTATGTTTTGTTGAGTTGCACACTTGAAACCTGTACGGTTTTGCAAACCAATGTCACCCCAGTAAGTTCAATTAAACAAAGAAAATAAAGAAGGGAAAACAAGCAAAGGATGACAGAAGTATAAAATGTTCAAGCATGAGAAGATACGTGAGTCTTAATTATTTCTTTGTGGAAAGAGAACTCATTCCAGGAAATGGTCCAGACAGTGTAGCCCTGCTCACTGAAGGCAAGACAGGTGAGGTTAGGAACTGGCAGGGGGAAGTCCTCTTTCATGGTCATTGCAGTCATGTGTGTGAGACTCATTGTGCGCTACTGAAGTGCAAGAAGCACCCATCGAACGATAACTATTGGATTTGGGGCCACAAGGAACCACCAGTGTGGATGACGTAGACTATGACGCAGCTGAAGAGTGGGTAAGATTAATTACTCAAAGTCACACCCCACCTCCAACCAAGGTAGCTACACATACATGCTAAGGGGAAAGGAACAGAAGACACCTATACCACACTGGATATACATTTTATACACTAGAATGCTGTCAAAGATTAAAGAAAAATACTAGTGAAAATCCCTACATTACATACACCATCTCCCCTTTCTGTGGACAAGGGCACCAAGTCCAATTTGTGAAATTCCATCAGAAGTATTTAAAGTAGATGTTTAAAATCAATGGCAAAAGTCGTCCTGAATCAAGGCCTAAAGCATAAACAGATTACTGACATTAAAAGGAGTTGCTTAGTGTGATGAATGATTGCATCTGTTAATAATTATGAAGCAGCTGGGTAGGAAAAAAACATTAGAAATTCGTAACACACAACATCATTAAACAAAACAATGGGGATAGTTTGCTAGAAGCCAAACCAATATAGAAATAACTCTACAGCATCTATTAATAGGGCTTTAAATAGTTTATATATGGCATTAGACAAAAAGGACGTGTTTTCATAAATAGCAAAGAGCTCCTAAGGATAGTCACTTAAACTCATTATAATATTTAGTTTATGTAGAGTCACAGATGGTAAATGACATTCTTATGCTCAGCATTTTTCAATTGCTGAAGCCATCTATATATATAAAAGGCTAAGCAACTAAACGACCCAAGCACTGAATATCTGAAACACTGGTTGCTATGACATGCACTGACCACTCGGGGACAGATGCTCAATGCAGGAGCTGCCCCCTGGTGGTTGGTGCACTTCCACAGCCAACCTTCCCTTGTCCCTCCCTGGGCCAGCTGGTCAACCTCCTGTGGTCCCTCCCTCCAGCAGGCCGATCCCTCCCCCAACACACAACCATATGGATCAGCCCTGATCACTGGCCAGGCTGAGGGACCTCACCCATGCACAAATTTGTGCACTGGGCCTCTATAAAACCCAAAGCAAACTCCTTGAAGAACTACTAAGGCAGTATAATAATTCATCATTAATAAATAATGAGTTAATATTAGTAAACTTATTAGAACAATTCCTAACTTATCGTAGCACCATAGAAGTGTTTGATAAAATAAAAATAAGTACCATAGTTATGTCAGGGGTACTTTCTTGTCAACACCTCACTATAGCTGTGGCATGAATTTGATGTACAATATGTCATGTACAATGCCCAATAAGATCAGCACAACCCTTTAGCCCCTTTTAGTCTCACTCACTATAACATGGCAGAAGGTAAATGAGTTATTTTGTTTATCAAATATTTACTGAGCACTTATTATGTACCAGGTGCTGTTCTCAGGGCTGGAGGTATAGTCACCAAGTGAAACACAAGACCCTACTCTCATGGGAGACTGTCTTCAACTAGGGGAGGACTATCACCAGGTGACAATTAACCAAGATGATTCAGACATCACCAAAGTTAATCCAGGTCAATGGATCCTTTCACTCTTCCTTCTCCCTACCTCTTAAAGTGATCCATCCTTCAAGACGACCCGCCACCTCCCTTTCCCGTGCTCTGGGACAGGTGTTCTGTTTTCTGGCTTGGGTCTGTTGGCTGGTAGCTTCCTGTTTGGTGGCCTGTTGACACTCTGAGGATGACCCCTACTTGTTTCCTCCCCAGTCTTTCTCCTCACTTTCCAGCCAGGCATCCCAAACTGTCCCTCTAGCACAGCAGTTCTCAACCTGTGGGTCGCGACCCCTTTGGCAGTCAAACGACCCTTTCACAGAGGTCGCCTAAGACCATCCTGCATATCAGATATTTACATTATGATTCATAATAGTAGCAACATTACGATTACGAGGTAGCAACGAAAATAATTTTATGGTTGGGTCACAACATGAAGAGCTGTATTTAAAGGGCCGGAAGGTTGAGAACCACTGCTAGCACTTGAAACTCCGTAATCTCAAAACAGGTTGGCACTGCTCTGCCCTGGCCAAGGCCCTCGTAGCTGCCCTGGGGAAAAGCTCTCTCTGCCTCCTTCTCTAGCACCCTCCCACCATTCCATGTAGGGCTGTGGCCTCCATCCTCCTGCCTAAGACGGAGGCCCAGTGCATCCCTCTCCTGCTCAGATCCTTGCACGGTCCTGCACTCTCGGGGACACCAACCAAGTAGCACACCAGAACTGGACCTGGAGAACGCCCCTCAACTCGCATTTAGGCACCCCTTCACCCACCCAAACCCTTTTGCTCCCAGATTGTTCTGGTGCCTTCTTACGTTTATGACTTTATTTTCCTCCGTATTTTCCCTCCTCGAATTTATCTCATCATGACCATCTTTGAGTCCTCCATGAAACCTTCTTCAATTTCCTGCTTTGTACTTTCACAGAACATTTTACACAGAAAGGTTGACATTCATAATGTTTATCTTTAATTGTTGGTTATGTGGTGGCCCCTTCAGAAATAATTCTATGGCCCCACAACCCCTAGGAGGGCACCCGACCTGCAGCAGAACTGAGGGATATTTGATGACCTGGATGGACAATTATGACCCAGGGATGTTCTCCCCAAATACTGCTAGTTGTGTTGGATTACTTCAGCACTATAGCGGCATCTCTGATAAGAACACCAGGAATAATGGTTTCATTAATGAAAATGTAGAAATGAACACCACAGGTTAATTTTGTTTTTTAAAACTTTGTCTTAAGTGGGACAGTGAAGACACTCTGCATGACCACAATGGTGAACATATGTCTATATATTTATCTGAATCCATAGAATATACAATCCTCAGGTAAACTCTGGACTTTAAGAAATTATGATGTATCCACAGTGTTTCAACAATTGTAACAAATGCACTACTCCGGTGTGGGATGTTGGTAATGGGGGTGGCTATGTATGTGGTGGGGGGAGTTCAGGGGGATTATGGGAAATCTCTATTCCTCCCACTTAATTTTGCTGTAAATTTGAAGCTGCTCTAAAAAAGTTAAGTCTCAAAAAATTTTGTCTTAAGCATCAAAGTGAAACTGATAAAAAGTCACTTAGTTTTTTTTATATTAAATTTTCACATTTGAGAATCACAATAAAGTCCTCATAAGCCCCCAAATGTCTCCTTTGCCAGCCTGCTATGACTCTATCCTCCTCCATCATCATAATGGAAATTCACTTTATTTTAGTCACTGTTTTTTTCTTAATTAAAATATACTTGGCATATAACATAGCGTAAACTTAAGGTGTATGTGAGTTATTTTGTTACAGTTATAAAGTGCAATATGATTGCCATTGTAGTGGTAATTGGCACCTGTATAATATCACATAATTATCTTTACTTTTTAGTGATTGGAATAATTGAGATCTAGTCCGTTAGTAAGTTTGATAATTATAGTGCAGTCTTGTTGTCTATATTCACTGTACTAGAACTTATTTACTACTCATTGAAGTTTTACCCTCAACATCTGTCTCTCTCACCCACCTCATTGCCTGGTAATCATCATTTTGCTCTGATTTTATAAGACAGTATTTGTCTTTCTCTGTCTAACTCCTCTCGCTTAGCATAATGTCCTCGTGGTCCATTCATGTTGTCGCAAATGGCAAGATGTCTTTTCTCGTGGCTGAGTAGCATTCCATTGTGTGTGTACGTGTATAAATAGCACCGTATTTATCCATTCCCACATTGATAATACATAGGTTGTTTCCATATATTGACTATTGCGAAAGAGTGCATATTCCTCTTTGATATACTGTTTCCATATCCTTGGAATACATACCCAAAAGTGGAACCGCTGGATCATATAGCTCTAGTTCTAATTTTCTGAGAAACCTCCATAATTGTTTCCCATAGTGGCTGAACCAATTTACATCCCCACTAACAGAGGGTTACCTTTGTGGTGTTTTTTTTGTTTGTTTTTAATTTCTTTTCTTTATTGACTAAGGTATTACATATGTGTCTTTACCCCCATTCTCCCCCCCACACACACACATACTTTCCCACACTTATCTTGTGTCTTTCTGATATTAGGTATTCTAACAGGTGTGAGGTTATATCTCATTATAGTTTTGATTCACATTACTAATTTTGAATATCTTTTTTATGTACCCGTAGACCATTTAGATGACTTTTTTTGGGGGGAGGGTGTCTATTTAATTCCTCTCCCCTTTTTTAAAATAGATTTGTTGTTATTGAGTTTTATAAGCCCTTTATATGTTTTGGATACTAATCCTTTATTCAATACCTGACTTATAAACATGTTCTCTCCTTCTGTGGATAGCCTTTTCATTCTGAGTGTTTCTTTTGCTCTGCAGAAGCTTTAAGTTCCATGTAGTCCCATTTGTTGATTATTGATTTTGCTGCTGGTGTTTTCAGTGTCAGATTCCATTGAGTCTTTGTTTATGGTAATATTTTCAAAGGAGAATCTCTGGTCCAGAGAGATAAGAACATATACATTTGAAGTGGAATAGGGCATGGTCATATTCCAGACTAAGATCCCAGTCAAGTGCATAGTAGGGAGTCTGGGGAAGCCAAACAATTTGAGAAGACTGCTGGTATAAAAAAGTGGGTGGGATAAGATAAAAATGATGTATTCCCACACTGATGCATATTTTTCCATTAGCAAACACTTTATAGGGAGCAAGCTGCATGCATCTAAACCACCTTAACCTGTGGCATAAAACCCACCATCCTTATAACCTATCACCCATATAATCCACCACCTGCCACATTGTCCTCACTCCTCATGACTCTTTCTCCCTGGCTGAGGTGACCAGATAGGTGTCATGAAGGAAGTGGCATTTGAATTGGACAGATTCCAACAGGATAAGCAAAGATTTTAACAAGCAGAAATTGCAAGGTACCCTAGGATTTATTTCTATGAGTACATGTTATGAGTATATTTACAGAAATAGGTCCTAGAAAAAATGCCTATAAAATGCATCTGGGAATGAATTACATCCAGGTTCATGGGAAATAGGTATAAATATAAGAAAATAGGAAGGAAAAGGGGACAAAGGAAGGAAGAAAAGGAAAGAAGTATTTACTAGTTGAAATGAATTAATATGTTTCTTCAAACTGCCAATCTCATTAAGTGATTTGTAGGCTATTAAAATAAATATTTATAAATTAAGAAAAATTTTGCAAGATTCGACTAAGCCCCAAATTCTGGATCCAATAACCACCACCATCACCATTCCATTTGTTATGTGTTTATATTAAAAATGCACACAGTCTTATTTAACCTTTACAATTTCCTGTAGGGAAGTGTTATTACACCTATTTTACTAATGAGGTATTTAGGTTTAAAAGTTAAAGACTTGATCAAAGTCACAGAACTAATAAGTGTGGTTTTTTAAAAATAAATTTGTATTGATTTCAGAGAGAAAGGGAAAGGGAGAGAGAGATAGAAATATCAATGATGAGAGAGAATCATTGATTGGTTGCCTCCTGCTGGGGATTGAGCTGGCCTCCTGCACACCCCCTGCTAGAGATCGAGCCCACAACCTGGCCATGTGCCCTTGACTGGAATTGAACCTGGGACCCTTCAGTCCGCAGGCTGACGCTCTATCCACTGAGCCAAACCAGCTAGAACTAAGTGTGGCTTTTCAGTCAGCAAATAACTATGAGCCATAAAAGAGCAGCTGGGGGTGAGGGAAGGGGTCTCGACATCAAGTCGAATTTGCTGCTGCTCATTGTCAGACCCTACCCCATGATCTCAAATCACATTGTAGCGGCTCAAATAATGGCGCAATTCCAGAAATCCACACTCTAGACATTCTTAGTGTAGCCATTTTGTAATGTCTGTGGGTCTTAGCTTTCCCACTTATAACAATGGGAATAATAACTGAGCCTGTTTCTGTGGGGTTATTATAAAGATTACAAAAATTAGTTCTTATAATAGTGCCTGGTGACAAATCTTACCTTTTACTAACTTCTGTTATTATTTTGGGCACCAAGTTTAGGATCTCATTTTTTTTCACTCTATCATCCAAGATTTCTTAACCCCAACCTCCCTCTGCCCCACTAAATTCAAGGTCTCCATTTCAAAAATACACCTTAAAAATGCTAACAGCAAGGCCATAGATAATTGTCTTTAGGAATATACATTAAGACTCATCAAATATTTCATATTTTTTAATCTATTATATTAAGACAAGTTGGATATATAGTTTTCTGTCTCTTGTGTGTTTTTGTTTATTTGTTTCTGGGTATTTTTGTTTGTTTTCTGTTGGGTTTTTTTTTTTGTTTTGTTTTGCTCTTTTATAAAATTTGAGTCAAAACTGATGTTTCAATAAGTCCTGGGGTAATACCAATTATTTGAGCAAAACAAATATTTGCGTAAGAAGTGTCAATGCAAGTATTTGCCACTGATAAGGAACTATCCACCGGATCTCTGAGAACTCTGCTTCTCGCCCAAAATAATATATTTTATTGATTTTTTACAGAGAGGAAGAAAGAGAGATAGAGAGTTAGAAACATTGATGAGAGAGAAGCATCGATCAGCTGCCTCCTGCACACCCTCTACTGGGGATGTGCCTACAACCAAGGTACATGCCCTTGACCAGAATCAAACCTGGGACCCTTCAGTCCCCAGACTGACGCTCTATCCACTGAGCCAAACCAGCTAGGGCAACTCTGCCTCTCTTGATAGCTTGTGGGGCTTAATTAGCATTTGGCTGTAGAGATGACCGGTTTATAGAGCATCAGCAGTGAGGGGACAGGGGACCACACAGGAGCTACAGAGTCAGACCCAGGTTCCATATCAGGTATGATTACTTAACAACTTGTTTAATTGATGTCACTTAAATTACTAATGCCCTGGATTTTATTTCCTTACTAGAGGCCCAGTGCACAAAAAATTGTGCACTCAGGGGGGTTCTTCAGCCCAGGAGCCCTCGGGTGATGTCCACTTGCTAGCAGGGAGCAAGCCTAAGCTGCAGTTGGACATCCTTAGCACTGCTGAGGAAGCAGGAGAGGCTGCTGCCATAACCACTGTACTGGAAGCCATCAGTCTGGCTTGTGGCTGAGCAGGGCTCACCTTGTGGGAGTGCACTGACCACAAGGGAGCAGCTCCTGCATTGAGCGCCTGCCCCTTGGTGATCAGTGTGTGTCATAATGACCAGTCATCCCAGTCATTCTGCTGTTAGGCTTAATTTGCATATTACCCTTTTATTATATAGGATAGAGGCCTGGTGCATGGGCAGGGGCCAGCTGGTTTGCCCTGAAGGATGTCCCAGATCAGGGTGGGGGTCCAGCTGGGGTTCCTGGCCAGCCTGGGTGAGTGGCTGATGGCTGTTTTCAGGCTGGCCACACCCCCTTCAGGGTGGGGGGGTCCCTTCTGAGGTGCCTCGCCAGCCTGGGTGAGGGGCTGATGGCCATTTTTAGGCTGGCCACGCCTGCGGGCTGGAAGCAGGGATCTAGGATTTATTTATTTTCTATAATTGAAACTTTGTAGCCTTGAGTGGAGCTCAGGGCCAGCCAGAGAAGGCTGGAAGCTTGGCTTCCTCCATCGCTAGGGCAATCCAAGCCTCCTGCTCATTCCAGCTCCATGGCCGCTGCTATCTTTGTGACAGAGTGAGGGAGTGATGGTTAATTTGCATATTACTCTTTTATTAGATAGGATGTTTAAATGAAGCTGGTAATTACCCTTGCTCTCCTTATCACACTGAGTTGGTTTGAGTTCAAAATATGAAAGCATCAAGTGTTCATTATTATTGCAGTTGACATGTAATATTAGAACTGATATATCCTGTATCCTGTGGCTGTTCGTTTCCTTCACACCCTCCATGGCTTACCTACTCCCAATTCTGCACATGGGACGTTCTACCATATTTTAAAGCTATGCCCGGATTTCTATCCCCACTACCACCTCACAAAGTTAGGGCCCTGTCCTCTGTCCACAGCCTCCTCCTCCCTTTTATGCCACTTAAAGCCATCTTGTATCAAGATGCCAAATGTCACAATGATTGACCCCAACGCACAATTTGACCATGCTAGTTTGCTCTCCTACATCCTAAAGTATATCCCCCTCAACTGCCAAGTTCACGTTTTAAAAGGCATTCGTTCACAGCCTACCCTAGTCCGGCCCCCTAGACCATCTCTCCAGACTTATCTCTTACCACTCCAAGCCTCAATGTTAACAGGTCCTACCTGAATGCTCTCTTTATGGAGAATTCCCTTTTGCCAAATGGCTGCCACTTATTTAGACATTAAAAATTAAATGGGCCCTGGGAGGGTAGCTCAGCTGGTTTGAGTGTCGTCCCAGTATACCAAGGTGGGAGGCTGACCCTGGGCCAGGGCACATATAAACATCAACCAATGAAAGCATAAATAAACGAAACAACAAATTTAAGTTTCTCTCACAGTCTCTGTCTCTCCCATCCTTTCTCTTTGAAAATCAAGAAACAAAAATTTTCAATTAAATCAGTAACTTTCCAAGGCATGGTTAGTAGGCCTAGAGGGGAATCCCGCATACAAATTAATTTCTGTATTATAATACACTTATTTACTTATGTGTCTATAGGTTCCTTTTTTGTTGCTGTTAATCCTTACTCGAGGATATTTTTCCCATTGAATGTTAGAGAGAGTGAAAGGGAGGGAGGGGAAAAGAGAGAAACATTGATGTGAGAGAGGCATATGTATTGGTTGCCTCCTGCATGTGCCCTGGGCCAGGATTGCACCTGCAGCCCAGATACGTGTCCTTGACCGGGACTCAAACCTGAGACCATTCGGTGCAACACCAGCTAAGCAACACTGACAGGGCAAAATATAAGGTTTTTAATGACAGAGACCTTTTTTCCCTTTCGCTCTAGCACCCAGGATAGGCATGCTTGTTTAATATATACGGGTACTGTTGTTTCTACCCTGAAAAATGTCTAAGTCAAAATCTCTATATAACAGCAAAAAGTCAAGCATAGAAAAATCATCAAATTAAAATGATAATGAGCTGGAATATCCAAAGAACCAAGATCAACATGACACTATTCCAAAAGTGAATCCATTTATCTTGTTTTAAAAGGCAATCTCATTACACCTAAATAGTTCAAAGAGGTATTTCTAAAAAATGCACTTCTGTTCATCACAGCTACATAAAATCACATAGCAGTTATTAATGGTAATTATGATAAATATTCTACATACTTTAATTTGAATGGTAAATCTACTTTGGTAAAAATTTAGAGGAAAGATTAATTGATTATATGTCACATGGACCACACTGAGGAAATATTATTTAAATAAAGTGAAGATTAAAGGGTCTTAGGATCTGAGCCAAAAACCAACTATGTAGTAACCACGTGACACATTAACCCTCCAACATTAATCACTTTCCCACCATAGTTATCACTTGAAACATTACTCTTTTGGGAGCCTGATTCAGAATATTTTACCATATTAAGTAATATGAAGCTGGGTCACAAATACTAAAAGAAGAAAACAAAAAATATGCCCTTGGCCAGATTGGCTGAGTGAATAGAGCCTTGGCCCATGGTCTGAAGGATCCGCGTTCGATTCAGTCAAGGGCATGTATCTTGGTTGGACTCCATCCCTGGCCCTGGTCGCGGCGTGCGGAAGGCAACCAATTGATGTTTCTCTCTCTGTCTCTCTCACTCCCACCCACTCTCTCTAAGATAATGGGATAATATTCTCAAGTGAGGATTTTTAAAAAAAGGGAACAATAATAGTGTTTTAAAGTTATATATTTCCTCCATTAGTGTTTTAGTTTTGCTTTTATTCTCACTTATGAATAATTTAAAACATATTTACATCTGGGTTTGTATATTCTTAACTTTTCTTTCTTCCATATAATTAATCCCTCAACACTTCCTCAAGAAACTTACTTTTCAAGATTTAATCAACATTTCCGCTTTTCTTCTGAGCTTTAATGTTACGAATTGTCCTCTAAAATTGTGCAGAAAATAAATGTCACCTAAACTCTCAATGCAATATATTTATTCTTTAGATTGGTTAATATGATTCCCTGCTAGTCTAGTGAGTTGATTTGCATAGTAATAAGCAATCAGTCAAAGGCACACTCCTGCCCAGCTATTCTTTTTAAGAATTTCTAGTCACTGTTTAGTTTTTCAAAGGCTTTATAATCAGTTTTGTTTGATATTATTCATAATAAAATTGTGAAATAAATCAATGTCAAACTTGCAAGATCCAAGCTTCTCAGAGATACTATGTAATTAAGCTTTCATAGCCCTCCAAGGTAGAGTAGAGACCAGCCTGAAAAATGCTGGAAGTTCATAGTGGGGTCACTTTATAATTCAGCACAGAACTGACGGGACAATGCCGAGAACTATAAAAGGTAGCGATGACGGAACAGATAAGTGTTAAACCTTCAGTGGAAAGTTCCCCTGAGAGCCTTGGTGTAAGACAAGAAAGCCAGGAGCCCTAGAGGACTCTGCATATGGATTTGGATTGAAAGAAGAATCCCTAAAAAAAAAAAAAAAAAAATTCCAGACACTGTCTTCTTCACATGAACATGATTCCTCTCTCTTACCCCAATCCAATTTCCCACCAAGTATGCTAACTTTTCATCTGCTATGTGTTTTGAATTCAATTCTTAGTATTAACTCTTCCAACCACCGTCCAAGGGTCCAAGGTAAGGCCTGGATCACTTCACCTATGGGTTACTCCACTTAACCCACTTACCACCGTTTCGAAACGCCCTGCGTGTTTGCTTCTAAACTGCCTCCCTTTCTTATTTGGTTGCCTTCACTTTCCTTTTCAGTTCTTTTTCCTCCAAAAACTGCCTTTAAGCCACTTGCTCCTGTGGATTATTCTTCTGCAGGACGACACATTTTCACTCTCTTCTCTCCTCAGTCTTTGCTCTTCTGAGGTAATCCTATCAACCACATCAGCTTCAGGCAGCACTGCTGCTCTCAAAGCTTTCTAATGTTTCGCTCTCCAACTGATTTGTTTTTGGAGCTGACACATGTTCCCCAATGCCTGTTGAATATATCCAAAAGACACTGCCTGGGCACCATAAACTTTACATGTCAAAACTGCTTCTTCAGTTGTTCCTCATCCCAAATCTTGGGGAATGGAATCATATTCACTCAGGCAACCAGCGCCGAATCCTGGAGTCATTCTAGAATGTTCTCTGCTTCATTTCCCACATTCCGTATAACTTTATTTCTTCAAAATATTTGAGAAACTATTATGTACCAGATATTAAGTCAGGTGCTAGACACACAGCAATAAGCAAGGTAGACATCATGTTTATACTCATAGAAGTGACACCCTAACGGGATGTACAGAGGTAAAGAGGCTATTCATATGTGAAAGACACTTCCAGGAGTTAGGCAATATACAACCTATGGAACTCTATCTAGTGGCCCTACAAGCACAATTTCAAAAGAACAGAAGGAACAATAGCTCTGCATTCTTTTCTTTCCTTAATGCCACAATAGCTCTCTAACCAGTTTTCATCTTCCCCCCCCCCCCCCCCCCCCCCCCCCCCCCCCCCCCCCCCCCCCCCCCCCCGCCGGTCCCTATCCTATTCATCCACTATAATGTTGCCAGAAAATTCTAAAATTCCAAGCTGACCACAACCTTCCCACGCTGAACTCTACTGTTGGGTACAATGCAGAGTCCTTGAACTTGCCCACAAAGCCTTGGTTGATGGAGCCTCCTTATACCCCGTCCGCACATACTCTCCATACATACTCGCTGCTGGGGCCATGCCAAATTCCCTACACATCCCCACGCCAAGCAGAGGCCTCTATAAAGTCTTCCCTAGGAATCACCGTCGTCTGGTGGGTGCCCCGCATCTGGTCTCTCTTCCCCCTGCCATATGTCCATCATTTTACTTATGGAATTAGATTATAATCACAGACTTGCCTCTCTTTCCTGCTGGGCTCTGAATTTCTGAGGGACAGGGACCCTGCTTTGCTCATGTCTATGTTTTTGCTTCCCACAGCAGGACCTTGCACATAGGAATCCCTTGCATGCATTCATACCTAGTTCTGAACCCAAGGCCTGCCAACCCTATGAAATCAACACAGCTTCCCTGTCTGCATTCCAGGCCCTTCACAGTGAAAACAGGAGACCCCTTTTAGAAGAAAAAAAAATGGTCGTCTTATGTTTCCTTCAAAGATTGAGATTCACTTCCTCTAGGAAAGCCTCTTTAGCACTTCAATAGAAATAGTATTTCCTCACTTTGAACTCTCAATAATTTAACACACAAATCTATTTGCCTATACTCTCATTAAGAAACGTTTCTGTGTATATGTACCTTCTTTACCAAAACTACTTACCTAAGAGCCTCATGAATAAAGTCTGCTCTGTAACAGTCGCCCCTGCTGACTACTTCCTTGGTGCAAGAGTGAGAGGTATTTAATTTGTCCCTTTTGGAGGAATGACTAGAATCCCTCTGGGTTCTGCTCCCAATGTGCTACCAGGCAAGGCCTCACAGTTCACTATATTCTCTCTGAGATCTCAGCATTGTCCATCAGAGCTGACCACACCCTTGTTCTTGAAAGTGGAAGTCACTGAGCTTCCTACACTACACCCTTCTGATTTTTCTCCTGCCTCTCTGGCTCCTCCCCAGGCAGATGTGGGACATGTTTTTCCTTTACCAAACCACTCAGCTTTTCGTGAGTGGGGGCACCTCCTCCCCAGGTCTCTTTTCTTGGCTTGTTCCTCACAAGCAGCCCAAACAGTCTGTGCTCGTGGATAGCTCTGCTTTAGTAGGAGAGCAAAAGTAACTTCATTCTGCTCAGTGAGCGCGAGGAAGTGTTTCAGTGAGCATAGTTCACACGGTAATCACAAACAGGGGGATAAAGAGAAGAGCAAGCCACAGGGTGATTTTTTTTTTAAATCGATGGATTCATGCTGTACGAAGGACAGTTCATGATTATTTAAGTTTTAAGGAGATGGGATTGTGTGGCAGGCGGGGAAACTTAAGGGTTATTTTGTTCTGTAAAATGTCACACACAGACGCAGACCCTGTTAGTGAATATACACTCATTCCTGTTTGTGCAACCTGGCTTTCAACCACTGAAGAGGGTACTTGTGCATTTACCACAGCAAAAGGCGCAGCAGCCTCCCTGCGGGGGAAGTGCTTAAGTGTCTGGTGATGTCTAGTGACTTCCTTAAAAGAGGATAAAACAACAGATCCTCAGGCAAGAAAGCAGATTTAAATAGTGCCATTTTAGAAAGCATAGTGCCAAATCAGGAATTAATCCCGATGAAGACATTTTGCTTTTAGGGGATCTAAAAAAAAACAACACTCATGTTCTACAACTCTAATTTAGAGTGGGGTCAGGGGAGTGAAGTAAAAATGTATTCTCTATAAAAGTCCTCATGTTTTTAAAAGTATACCTTAAAAATTACAGAACCAAGTCACCAGCATGTGTTATTTCAAACTGTAGTAATATAAGCTTAATTTTAAAAAGTAAATAAATAAGTCAGGAACATTGTAACTTATTCTAATATGAAGAATCTAGTTGTGAGATGATATCACACTGTGGTTTTAATTTGCATTTCTCTGGTGATGGGTGATGTTGAGCATCTTTTCATGTGTCTGTTGGCCATCTGTGTGTCCTCTTTGGAGAAGTGTCTATTCAGGTCCTTTGCCTATTTTTCAATTGGATTGTGTTTTGGGTGTTGAGTTTTATAAGTTCTTTATAAATTCCGGGTATTAACTTTCATCAGATGTGTCACTGGCAAATATGTTCTCCCATCCAGTGGGTTGTCTTTTCATTTTGTTGGTAGTTTCCTTTGCTGTGCAAAAGCTTTTCAGTCTGAAGTAGTAGTCCCATTTGTTTGCTGTTTGTTTTTTTTTGTTTCCCTTGCCTGAGGAGATACAGCAGAAAAACATTGCTGCAAGAAATGCCCTTGATTTTACTGCCTATATTTTCTTCTAGGATTTTTATGGTTTTGAGTCTAACATTGAAGTCTTTTATCCATTTGAGTTTATTCTTGTGTGTGATATAAGAAGCAAGAGGAGGTGATGGGCCAGATCTCTCAGACACAGGGGAAGCGAGGTCCTTGGGGTGCTGCTGAAATAAGCATTTTCAGAAGAACCTCCCCCCCCCCAAGAGAATGAGATGTGGTAGAGGGCTGTGTGTGTGTGGAGTTACATTCCTCAGGTTGTAAAGGTCCCTGCCCCTTACGCCAG
>PVJC01001271.1:0-52377 GCA_004026665.1 Murina feae
TGAGAGCCTCAAGAATGGAAGCCAAGCAACTGTTGACAAAAATGTGTTTTGTGTTTGAAATGGCTGCTGTGCCCGTGATGGAGCGTTTCAGGGACCAAGAGGAGCCAATGCAGCCAGCTCTGTCCCCCAAGGACGTGGGTTTATGCTAAGGGGCAACATTACTTAATACAGCCAGCAAAAGTAGCCCACCCACACAGCATGGTCATCGGCGTGCGGGGAAGTCATGTCCTGCCAGAGCACGTATTTTGGATAAGTTGGCCTGGGAACCTGCAGGTGTGATTTACTTTAATTTTTCAGAAGTATCTGCAGAGATTTCAAACCACACGTGTCACTGGGGTGTGGGGTGGGAGTAGAAGAACTGAGGATAAGGCTTGAAGGCCATTGGTCATGAAAAAAACATGAAAGGACTAGAAACAGCTTCTTAAGTGTGCATGTCTCTGGCTGGTGAGGTGTGACGATGAAGTTCTTAGAAACTGTGAGGAGAACCTCTGTGGTGTTTTATGGATGATCTAGAAGAACACCAACTCTCCAAGACTGTGAGTTACAATAAACGCCGGGTAAACTGAGAGAAATGCGCTCAGAAAACCTTAAAGTTGGGATAAAGGGATTTTAAGTTTCCACGTTCCGTTTCTGGTTCTACATGTGTGCTGTTCAACAAAGTGGCCACCTGTGACTTTTTCAATTAATTAAAAGTAAATTAGCGCAAACATGTAGCTCTCACGCTGCACTAGCCCCATTTCCATGACTCAGTGGCTCGGGTGCTACTGGAAACGACAGTGTAGACACAGAACAGTTCTGTCATCGCAGAGCAGCCTGCTGGACAGCACAGACCCGCACACCTTTGTACCTGGTACTAATCGTGGTAACACGCCCTGGCGACCCATTGGGCAGGTAGTCACTGAACTGTTCAACATCGTATAGAAGGTAGAGAGGGACTAACCTCCCTTTACATCAAGCAATGCTGCTACTGGATGCTGTGAACAGGGCCCTCAAAAAAGACATAAAGGAAAAGCAACTCACGGGCCGTGAGTTTGACAGGTTTAGAGTTTCATGGGGCAGAGATAGGTCAGTGGTGTGCCGGGAAATACCGTTCCTGTAGTCGGAGGGCATCAAACAGAGGCTCCCAGGAGTAGCCAGAGCCGTCTGGTCAGTGTCTCTAGCTTCTGCTGGGGCTCCTTGAAGGCTGTCTCTGCAGTGTGAGGTCTCTCCGCCTGCCCTTGGCTAAGAAGACGGCGCCAACACCCTTTCAGACGTTAGCACTCATGTGGGCAAGAAGTCTGTGCGGCTCCTGAAGGAGTCAGTGCTCCAAGTGACCAAGAGGCACAGTGGGGCATGGAGCAGTAGTGGGTGGAGGGGATTCAAGAGAAGGGGGCGCCTTGCTCCAGACGGCTGCTCTGAATCTCCATCCAGACATGGACAGATATATATGACAGCGGTCGCCTTTCGGACCTCACGGACCACCAGTGGTCCACAGACCACCGGTTGGCGGCCGCTGATATGTGATGCATGAGGTGGTGGGTTGGGCTCTGGGGAAGCTGACTGTGAAATGTAGGTTGGAGGGTGGGGAGGTTACTGTGGAGAGGTCTCTGGGCCACCAGCTTTGATGGCAGGGAAAGAAGTAGGATTGGGTAGAGGGAGAAGTTGGTCTCCACAGAGGTCTCAACCAACTCTCCTGGGGGACTCTGAAACGGGATGGCACTTGCCAGGTTTTTATATTCCTTCATCAGCTATTCACTGGATGTTGGCTGCTTCCACAAAGAGTATGACCTTCATGTGACCTTGAGCCAAGTGGCTCTTTTCAGCCACGGGCAGGTAGGACTGAAGGCTGTTCCTTCACGTTTTGTACTATCAGGTGGGCCCTTTCAGAATGGGCTGCTCTGCCTTGGGGAGGGGCTAGAAGGCTTCCAGGCCCTTCCTAAGGCTCTAGGTAGTGGGATATCACAAGTCCCAGACACTCTCTCTAGAGGAGAATGTGGCCAGCTTCTCCCCAGCTCTGGACTATCTGTTCTTTTCCTAAATCATCTTGAGCTTTACCACTAGGTGGTGCAACTGCTCTACATGAACAGGTTTGAGCTGTGGACTTGGCTTCTCTCTCCCCCCCCACCTCCCCTGGCCCCACTCTCCTCTCTCCCCGACTCCTGTCCTTTCTGTATTTCTGTGAAGCTGAGTCCCTGACACTGCAGGCGCTTGGTGGTGTTCATCTCTTCTTACACCAGTGACCAAGCAGAACACAGAGACCTGCTCTCTGGCTTTCCAGGACACCTCTGGAGACACAGTCAGGGAAGATTCTGACGCTCACACCTTAGTCAATGGCCCTTTAAGTGGCTGAGCTCTGGTGCCTGGGGCCTCTGAGCACCTTTCATGCAGGCCCCAGGTTCCCTCTGAGGTCCAGCCTGGTTGTTTTCAAGCACAAACACAGCACTGCGCTCAGTGCTGGGGATACAGCGATGAATAAGACAGTCACTGCCCCGGAGAAAGGTCACATGGGAGAAGACAGACCTGTAAACAGATCATAACCAAACAGTACAAGCGGAAGCCACAAAGTATAACATTTAACAGTATAGCCCTGACTGGTTTGGCTCAGTGGATAGAGCATCGGCCTGCAGACTGAAGGGTCCCAGGTTCGATTCTGGTCAAGGGCATGAACCTTGGTTGCGGGCACATCCTCAATAGGAACTGTGCAGGAGGCAGCTGATGGATGTTTCTCTCTCATCGATGTTTCTAACTCTCTATCTCTCTCCCTTCCTCTCTGTAAAAAAATCAATAAAATATATTTTTTTAAAAAACAAACGAACAACAGTATAACCTGCTGGGTCCCTGTCCTGGTTCTGCCACCTATTACCTATATGACCTTGGACAAGTTGCTTAATGTTTTTGAGCCTCAGAATCTTCACCTATACAACAGTAACAATAACAGTACTTACTTCCAGGTTTGTTGTGATGTAATCTGTGTAAAACATTTACCACACTACCTGGGAATAGCCATAAATCACAAATGGTGGCCGGCATCATCATTACGTTGCAGACTGGAGGGATGGTCAAATCAATTTTCATCGGATGTTGACACTGCCCTCATCCCCTGACCCCTGATCTTTGCTAGGATTTCTGAACTGGCCCCAGGTGACCTCTCGGCCTCTTGAGCAATGGGCTCCTCCTGCAGGATCCAGGAATACCTATTTCAGCTGGGAGGCATCATTATGCCATCTGGCCACCAGGGGGCAGGTATGCAACTTAATAAGAGAAATAGGTGCCAACTGAAACAGCCCGCTTAGAGAGAAAAGTGTGGGAAAGAGATGGGAAAGTAGGCACATAAACTGAAACACATGGGACCCTAGTTAATACGGTCTCCAACTTCCTTCAATTATGGCCTTTCTTTGCCAGCTTTGCTTCCCCAGTGACCACCACCACCCAACTTCATTGCACACATAACCAACCCATAATTAATGCTGGTATTCTCTGGTAAGAAGTGGCTCATGCCCAGAGAAGGGGAATCAAAATGAGCTTCAAGAATCAGGTTTACTCTACGTATTTGTTGTGTTATTGCTTCTCATTTTTACCCAGGCGCTTCCCAGGTCCTAGCTCCTCGGGTGAGATAAAGCCTACTACGACCAGGTTTGTCTGCTTCTCCAGGTTCACATGTCACTGTCCAGATGTTGGAACTCAAGCCACTGCCACCTCCAACCTCTTGCTGGTCTCTAACCACGTGCCTTGTTAGCCTGCCTCCACGAACCAGTGGTTCTCAGGAGAAAAATAAAGACTGCAAAGAGCTTTTATTTCTGTGGATTATATCCATCAATATTTACCATGTCAGAAATTTAAGAAATTTGAAAAACATATTTTAAAATAATAGTAATGAATCTTATATCATAAAAGGCTAATATGCAAATTGACCAAACAGCAGAACAACCATTTGCTATGACATGCACTGATCACCAGGGGCAGATGCTCAATGCAGGAGCTGCCCCATGGTAGTCAGTGCACTCAGCCAGAAGCCGGCCTCATGGCTGGTGAGCACAGCAGCAGTGGCAGAAGCTTCTCTCATCTCCATTGAAAGGGGGTAGCAAGGAGCTAGGGCTCCTGGGCTATGAGAGCCCCAGACTGCAAGAGGGATGTCTGACTGCCATCTTAGGCCTGATCCCCCCAGACTGCTGGAGGATCAGGCCTAAGCTGGCAGGCAGACATCCCCTGAGGGGTCCTGGACTTTGACAGGGCTCAGGCTGGGCTGAGATACTGCCCCCCCTCCCCGCAGTGCACAAATTTTGTGCACTGGGATTCTAGTCTGTTTTAAGGTCACATAATTTTTATTAAAACACCTTTTTCCCAAAGTAGAACAAATTTAGTGACAACAGGGTATGATTTTACAGTCTTGCAAATCTCTTTAATGCTGGCTTGGTAGAAGGCAGCTAGATTCTCATATCTACTTCTGTAATCCATCTGTTAGGATATCACACATCATGGAAGCTCTGGACAACCCCTCTGTACAAAAGTGAAGAAATGAGAATAATAAGGCAAATTACTTCTTAATATTATTGTGAAAAGAGTTTTAACCTTACAGAGCCCTAAATGGGGCTTAGGAACCCATAGGGATCTCCAGACCACACTTTGAGATCCACACTGTACGCATTTTTATGTTTGTTTCCTGACATACTTTCCACTGGCTCTCTCTCCCCCAGTTTTCTCAACTGGGCAAATTCCTACTATATCTTCGGTTTCCAGTTCAGGCTTCACGTCTCCCATAAGTTCTTCCCTGGACGTCACCCTGCTATACCCCCGCCTGCCCCATCTGGGTAGAACTGTGCACCTACCCTATTTGTAGAATGAAGTGTACATTGTAGTGGGTTTCAAGTTTCTGTTTTTGCCTATGGGGCTCCCTTCCAGACTGGAACAAAGGAGGGAGGGATTTCATAAATGTAGCTGAAAAGACGGATGAATGAAAAGTGGATGAATGATCCACTTCGGAGCGTCTGCTCTACACAAGAGATGTCAAGTTTAAAAAATCCTGCTCAGGTCCCCTACTAGAAAATGAGATGCAAACAGACTTATGCAAATTTAAACACCTTCCCCTGAACTTTGGAAACTGAGAAGCTAAGTCCCTGTGGCTTCAGAACCCACATGCTAACTACCTCTCCCTAAAGCATCTTTCTGTAGGTGGACAGTTTGCTTTCTGTACCAAAATGCAGAGTTGGCATTTTTCCCTATTCATATTTATCTGATTCGATTTATCCCACATCTTAGCCTGCTCAAACTTTTGAATCCTCATCTTGTCATTCAGTGTTTTGACCATCCTCCTGGCCTTGCATCTTCTAAAACTTAGGTCTGCAGACCATGCACAAAGTTAAATCACACAGGCCAGGCCCCTCCTGCAGGTTGATATCGGTGCCCTGGGGTTCGGCTGTTCATGACCTCAGAGGGAGCCAGAGAAGGGGGTGTGTGATGAGAGACTGAGCTGCAGAAGGGAATAGTTGCAGAGACCTAGGCATCCACTGCAATTTGGGAACCCCGTCCATGCTTCCACAACCCTCGGTCCTGAGGACCCAGGAGTCTCACCCCAAGTGTGGACAGATCCTTATGGAATTAAACCATATCTGAGCCAAGGATCAGAGATCCAGTGATATCTGATATAGGGATGCGGGGAGGAGTGGATCAAGTGTCAGATTCCAAGCTGAATTGTTCTGCAAATTCTGTCTGAGCTACACTCGGGAAGGAAAGCCATGGTCTCCTAGATACTGGCTGCTGAGAGGAGAAAGGCGACGGGCAGTGGGCAGATGCTCCTTAGGCATCCCTGTTGTGGTGGGGGATGGAGAAGTCACATGTTGCCGAGCCTGGCCGTCCTCATTTAGCTCCATGGGGCCTGCCCACTGGCCTCTTCACTTGCCCTCAGAATCCTAAAGACATCTGGAAAGGCCTGTGCCACCCCATCTGATTAAGAATCCCGTAGATGCCTGTGAACATCTGCGGCGGCTGGCAGAGGGCTCAGGGCTCGGGTGAGGGGAGGCAGGGGCCTCATGTCTGCGCCTGGATCCTGTTTCTCCATCTGCTTACCCCATCAAGCAGCCCATTAGAAGCGGCTCTGCCACCAAGGTTGTAGCCCACCCTGGGCCTGCAGGACTGTGAGCACCAGTGTCCAAGTGCCAGGGAAACCCCTTCCTGCGGTTCCTCTGTTTTCTCCACCACCCCCAGCCCCACCCCCGTCCCACTGATTTAAATGTCTTCCCCTCTCTCCCCCTGGAGCCCCACGGGGGTGGCAGGGAGGGGATGGTGAAGAGCCCTGGGTGATAAAGTGGGGATGGGGAGATGAGATAAAGGAGGTGGCAGAGAGGCCAACCTCATATCCGCTCTGATAGGGACCCCACCCCAAGGGGCTCGCTGCCTTCTGCTGTGTTGACAGGAAAGCCTTGAGGTGGTAGAGGAGTGGATGGGAGGGGAGGGAACGCTGGCTGTCGCTGGGCAGGATATCAGTGGCTGTGGGAGATGTCCGTTCGCTGCTGTTTCTCTTGGTTGTTAGTTCATTCTCTGAGCTCCTCCTACCACAAACCAGCAAGGTGCTAGGCTGTGAGTGCTGCAAAGGCAGAGAGAGCTCGGGTGCTCTCCCAGCCTCCCTCCCTGCCACTCGCAGCCTGGAGGGAAGCAGCCAAGGTGGTGCAGAGGAACATGGACTTGACACGTAGATGGTCTGCCTCTGATAGTGTCTCTCACTCGCTGTACAACTTGGGGGAAATTACTTGACCCCTCTGGGCCTTGGTTCCCTCCTCTGTGCATAGAGTCTTTGTGAAGGTAACACGAAGAAAGGCTGGCAGCGTGGTGCCTGGCAGGGCCTCACCCAGGGTAGCAGGTGAGGACAGCAGGAGCAGCACCGAGGGGAGCGGGATCGGAACTTCCATGGGGCTGCCGGCAACCTGTACTTGTCCTGTCTCTTCCGTAAAGTGAAGAAAACGGTACCCACTGCACAGGTGTGAGTTCATACACAGCGTCTAGAGTTGTGCCTGGTGAGTAGTGAATGCTGAGAACAATTAGCCTTTACTAGTATTTTCATCACCACCTGGCATCCTCCTCTATGCAGACATCCTCTTCCGTACGGGGTCACCCTCCCGCTCAATACACACATCCCAAGTCAAGGCTGAAGGGGATGGGAGTTGGAACTCACAGGTGGGTCCTCTCATTGAGGACTGAGATGGCACCCCAGCCATGCACACAGCCTGCTCACCATGGCCCTCCCAGCTCCAGGGCAGCAGGGCACCTTCTGTCTTGACTGCAGCCACCCCAGGCAGGGGACGCTGGGGGGTGGAGCTGGTAGAGGGGCTCCTGGCCCTAGGCCCCCTGCTCCAGGCCAGGGCTCTGCCTCGCTCCATTATCTCCTCCTGCAAACCTCCTCCACCCGTCAACCCCCAACCGAGATTATAGACCCTCAACTGTCTCCAACTGCTCTGATTCATGGATAAGGCCAGACGCGGTCCCCACGCCCCAGTCCCCGGCCACCCCCACCTCTGCTTGCTTCTGGGGAGCTGGGGAGCTGGTGTCCCTGGGCAGGGGACCAAGGAACCGGGTGCCCAGGGGGACGTTGCCCCCCCCCCCCATGGATGGCCTCCAGAGCTCAAGGAGGAAAGCCAGTCTCTGATGGGGAGGGATCGGGTCTCCCTCGGTCTCCTTGATTCAGTGCCGCTCAGCCTGTCTCGTTTCTGTGTCTCCAGGCTGCTCTGTAGCTTCTGCCTCTCAGGCAGCTCTTCCCCCACCCCCAGAGCACACCTGGCTCCTCACATCAGATAACCCAACCACAGCAGCTCCCCTCGCCCCAACCCCGCTTCTAGCAGCCCCCTTCTCGCCCCTTGCTCTCTTCCTCCCCCGCCTCCCCCACCTTAGAGCTCCCCAGGCTCACCTAGATTCCCCTGGGAGGCCTGGGGGCCCCCTAAGCCTTACTGGGTAATATGTGTGAAAGACAACTCTTCTTACCCGCAAAACACACACACACACACACACACACTCACACGGTGGAAACTTTATACCCGTGTGCCATGTAGGAAACAGAGTTAGGGGGAGGGACCCAGGGGCCAGCCTTGAGGTATGAGGAAAATCCAGCCTGAGGAAGTGAGGGGTGGGGGTCCCAGAAAAGGTTGGGGGTTCCACAGCTTCCTGCTTCTAGGCAAAGAGAAGCGTCTTTCCTCTCCCAGGGTTTCCTGCTTGCATGAGGTCATCCCTGTCCTAGAGCCGGAGGACTCCCTCAGGCCAGGGACTGGTTAGGGAAGCAGATAGATGTGATCTGGGCCCTTCTCAGCCCCAGCCCCTGTTTCCCACTCCCCAACAAAGGCCAGGGAGGGAGGAGCTGGGGTGGGGGTGCAGGTGGGACTGGGGGACGCTGGGTTCAGGAAGCAGGGATGAGGGTGAGAGCTGGGCAAAGGGGGGGAACACAGGAGTAGGGGACAGGGACTTGTGGGTGCCTGGGAGGTGGGCCTGGAGATTTTAATGCCTCTTGACAACAAATGAATCATAGGCAAATGATGTGGAAATGATGGCATAAATAAAGACATGTTATTTCAAGGCCCCAGTGTGTCACTGTAGGAAGATAACGGAGGGGGGTAGGAGCAGGAGGCTTCCCGGACAGATGGTGCCCGTAGGTGGGGGCCCAGGTAGATTTCCTGTGGGGAGTGGTGGAGGTGATGGCCCACTTACATCTCATGTCACCTTCAGGCGATGTGAAATGGCAGGTGGCTGACCACAGCCCACCAACCCCTCCCCCAGAGCAGAGCAGCCCTCCCATCCCCTAAGCTCCTTGGCGATCCCTCCCACCCTCTCCTAACCTGCCTCAGCCACTGCTACCCACACATACTGTTCCCTTTCCCCAGTACCTGCTCTTGAACTCCCTTGGTTCTGTCCTCAGGGGCTGCCCCTCCAGGACCAGGACAATGTCCTGCTCAGCAGGGACACAGGAGCCAGTGGAATGCCAGGAACTTCCAGTGGCCAGAGCACGTGGGAACCCAGGCCGAAAACCTGGGCTTTTCCCATCAGGACAGCGCTGAGCTAACACCCACAATGACAGTGACTGGCACATGGACAGAGCCCAGTATGTACCTGTACCTGCTAAGTGAATAAATTCATGACCTCCAAGAGGATGTCAGGAGTAGCCCAGTCTAGGATTCTGGTCAACCTTCATTCCACTCACTACAGCTCTTTACAAGGTTGACAATTATTAAATAACTAGAAAAATGTGTATACTCATACCACCTTACATAATCATTACTACTGCATGTATTTCCTCTGAACCTTTTTCTCTGTACGTATGGGGTGTGTGTGTGCGTGTGTGTGTGTGTGTGTGTGTAAGACAGTTGCCATCACAGGGCATACACAAATCTATATTCTCCTGAGATACAAGGCTGCATTCATATGCATCTTTTTAACAGCTTTATAATTTTCTATTAAGTGGAAATATAATTTACTTCACAATTTTCCAGTTGTAGGTGTTCGAATTGTTTCTAATTTTCCCCATTACAAATCGTGAAATCGTGTGGCGATGGACATCATTAGGCACTTACTCCGTTCTGTTCCGGCTACAGAAAGCTAGTTTAGGTACATTGGGTGGAGTTACTGAGCCAAAGGGTGAAAGCATTTTAGAGCTCTCGCTATATATTGCCAAACTGATTTCAAAAGAGGTTACACCACCACCACCAACGTGTACATTTCACCACACTCTCACGGCTGTCTGAACATGGCTTCCACCTTTCTCTTGCTTTCATTGGCTTTACTTTGAACATTTCCCTACCTTTGCTTATTAGCCGTGTTTCCTCTTTCCCTGAAGAGTCGTCTCTGTGCTTTGAACGTCAGTCTAGCGTTGTTTTAGAGTTTCTTACCAACCTCTGTGAGCTCTCGCTGTACCTTTAAAGCATCATCCATTCCAATTGCGCCCAATCTCTCCTTTTGGACATTTTCCCCCCTTTGGATTCAGACAGGGCACTGACACCTGCTTCACTGACATCTCTGACTGCTGCCTCTCAACCTCCTTCCCTGGCTGCCACCCCTCTGCTCACCTGAAACCTTTGTTTTCTCAAGTGTCTGTGTTTAGCCTTCTTCCGGGTCCCCTTCTTTCCCTCCTCTCCTATTTCCCCCTGCTCTGGTGGTCTCATCCACTGCTACCTACAACTCTAGCTCTCACCCATGACCCCAGATCTTTATTTGTCCTCCCCCCTATTCAGAGGTCCAGAGAGTAATTGTTCATTCAATCCCCCACTCTGCACCCTGCTATTGAACCACCAGCACCTCAATCCACGTGTCCACAGCTTAACTCTGTATTAGCTTAACTCCAAATTAGCTTCTCCTGTTTTATTCCCTAGCTCTGCTGCCCCAATACCTTTGGGCCTGGAGTTGTGTTTGGAAGGGGAAAGAGGATAGAGGCTAGCTCTTCTGAAGAGGAAATGAGATTCTACCAACTTCCAGATTGGAGGAAAAGGGCTGGGAAGAAGAGGAGAAGACCATTTTTCTAAGAAGATGCTGCTCTGTGACTCAGTTTCCCTGCCCAAAGCGGTTGCCTATAAAGTGGGACTGACGCTAGGTCTAGCAATAGATGCATGAAAGCTAAAGTAGGCGGCCCTCCTCCTAGAGCAAATTGATTCTTAATATTGACCTCACTGGCCTCCTCCTCCACTTCTTGAGGCTCTTTTCCAGCAAGAGACTACAAGGGCTGACGAAGGGGTTAAGTTAAGCCTGTGCTGGTCAATACAGAAGTACACGTGCAATACACGTGCTACTGAGCACTTGCAATTTTGTGTTTTGTTGTTTTTTTGTTTGTTTTGTTTTTTAATCCTCACCTGAGGATATTTTTCCATTGGTTTTTAGAGAGAGTGGAAGAGAGAGGGGAAGACTGAGAGAAATATCGATGTGAGAGCACCACATTGATTGGTTACCTCCTGCTCACACTCTCACCAGGGCCGGGGGCCGAGGAGGAGCCTGCAACCGAGGCACCTGCCCTTGACTGGAATCAAACCTGGGACCCTTCATTCCACAGGCTGATGCTCTATCCACTGAGCCAAACTGACTAAGGCTTTTTATTTTATTTTTGATCACTTGTAATTTTGTTAGTTATATATGCTATAAGTGTAAAATCTAAACTGGATCTCAAAGGCTTGGTACGAAACAAAGATTGTAAACTATTAACAATTTTTTGTTTTGATTACATGTTGGATGACAATATTTTACATATATTAGGTTAAATAAATATGCTATTAATGTGAACTTCACCCTTTTACTTTTACTTTTCATAAAGAAAACTTAAAGTTACATATGTGGCTCACATTCTGTTTCTTTTGAACAGTGCTGATCTAGACCCTCCTTGCAGGCAAAGCCCGGGGCTCCAGGCTGAGGCAATGACAGGTGCCACAGATTTAGATGCAGACCCACTGAAGATATCACCACCCAGTTGGATATGCAGGACAGACTTTGAGTGGCCCACTGGCCTGGACAAGACAACATTTCCTGGGCTGGCGTGTGGCTCTCTACAGCTTGTCTCTGTGATGCCCTGTTACTCCAGACACACAGTCACCCAGAGCCACCCATCTGCATAGTTCATGGAGAAGTTCTTCATTCATTGAGGCCATGCCCTGGGCCCCTCTCCAGAAGCCCTGAGGCAGGCATCCTTCCTCCTGTCTAGCGCCCTCTCTCCTATGTGCCTGGCCTGTGCTTAGGCTCACCCCACCTGTGGGCTGGAAGGGGGTGAGAGAGGGAGGTGGGCTTGACATGCCCCTGGGCCTTAGATACATCGGCTGGGTCAGATGTATTTCATGCTCAGTTTTGAATGTCTGTCCTTCCTGTTGTCCCACTGATAGGGGAACAGAAAGGGAATAGGAGGGAGCCAGGAGGGAGGGCACAGCCCACTGGGCTGCCCTTCTCCACTTCCTTCTCTCTTGTCTGTGCCCCAGAACAGCCATAGGAGGGCACCAGGAGCTGGGACCACAGTCTGCATGGGTCTGCCCCCCTTCTCCAGCCTAGATGACTCCACCTCTCCCAGGTCCTGGCTGGGATCCGAAGGCCCCAGGCAAGTGGGGGAAGAGGAGCCACTCCTACTTTCCCAGCAGCTGCTGCTGCTGCCTCTTCCTGTTTTGCTAAAACTCTGGCTCTGGACCCAAGGGGGTGGGGTAAGTTGCCAGCCGCTCCCGCCCCCCCAAAGGTCAACCTTGTCCCCCTGGTCCTCTTAGCTAGTTATTTATAGCCCCCCAGGCCCTGGCTGAGGAGCTAGATCTCTCCTCCCTCAAATGTCAGCAGCTGTGGCTGTTACCCCAGGGATGCAGCCAGATGTGCAGATCACTCCAGATGTGCTGTTGCCAGGATTGGGGAGAGGAGGCGAGGCTCTTTCTACAGCCGGTTTGGGCATTCCCAGCAGCCGGGTCCAGGTTCCCCTCAACTCTGACGCAACTGAGACAGTACCAGAGGACCTCGGGAGGGTGGGTCCAGCAAGTGTCACCATTCCCATAGCCCAGCCAAGCCACTCTGTACGCCCCGCAGGGGTCAGCTTGGGTTAGAGACCCATTTGGATTCCTTCGCATAAATTAGGTCAGCATGATTGGGATTGCATTTGTAGGGGAAAACTGTGACTTAGAGGGACAGAAGAGACAGGACACTGTCTCCTATTACTAATGTCAGCATCGAGCTCCATCCCCAGCAGAGCCCTGTGTGCGTCAGGCGCTGTGGTGAGCACTTCATGTCCTGATCTCAGGAGTCCTCACAACAACCCTAATATGGCAGGCACTCCACACCACGGTCTGCAGATGAGGAAACCGAGCCTTCGAGAGGTCAAATTCCGTGCTGAAGAGCATGCAGTGGGTGATTGACCAACACCAACCCAAGCAGCCCAACTCCAGATTCTTGTTTTTAACCACAGTATGCCGCAGCCTCCCTCCACCATTCCTCTACAGGTTTTAAATGGTTCCTTGAAAGCTCAGTGTGGAGCCCATCCTCAGGGTCTGCCCAAGAGCAGAGAGTGTGGCCTTGTCTCTCAGCCTCCCAACTACTGCCTCAGGCACAGAGGGGGCAGGTCAGAGCAGGATTAGTGCCCGGTTAAAGGACCCAGTAATCCATTGGGTCCTTTCCAACACGGAACTGCTGTGACCCTGTGAACCCAGCGTCTCCTTGGCAGCACAGGCTACTGGAGCCCCTGTCTGACAGCTCTCATCCAGGCTCTTTTCAGCTGCCTCCTGCTCTCCAGGAAATGATGCATCCCTCCATGATCAGTCCTGTGGCTTCTTTTGCCTCGCTGCCGTGCCCAAGAACCTGGCACAGAGTAGTTGCTTGATAAATAAGTTACCCTCAATGGGAAAGAGTGCAGTGGTGGTCACACGTGGGTGGAGTACTTCAAAGTCTTAGTAAGGACACTCCCACCCATGTCCCTTCGTAGCCACCTTCACCCCATTTCACCCTCACCTCAGCTCATTGCTCCTTTCCTGACTCCACTCCCTGGACATGCAGGGGCCTGTCCAAACCTACCCTAAAAGCCACTCCTGGGGAAGAGAGGGGAGTGCCCTCAGACCAGAACCTCCTCAAGGTCTTTCCTGGGGGTTCCCTGGCTGCAGATAAGTGCCTCCGAAGAGGCACCTTTACAATTTGTAACAAGATGGGGCTCTGCCCTCCAGCCAATATAGCCCCTGAGCCTACAGAGTGTGCTGTTGGGGCGTGGAGCAAAGCGGAAGCCCCAGGATCACCTGAGGGTGGACCCCAGCATCCCTGCAGGGACCATTGGAGGGAGTCATCAGTAATCACGAGCTGGCTGCAGGAAAACATTCTGCAACTCAGACGCATTTCTTCTTGCTCATGATTAGTGTATGGCCTGGTGGCTGCCTCCCTGACTGTAATCTCTGCTGGCACAGGCAGTGCGGCCGGTGGAAGGAGTGCTGACTTAGAAGCTGGGACGCCCGAGTTCTCTGCCTGCTCCTCTCTCTGATTCATGACTAACCATGTCGTCTCTGGCAAGTTATTTCCCCCGAGGGTCTTCCGTTTCCTCATCTGTAAAAGGAGTGCTTTGGATTAGGCCAGGATCCCAAACCTAACCACGCTTTAGAATTCCCTGGGAGCAGGTTACTGGATACCCCCCACCCCAAAGGGTCTGAGCAGGTCTGTGAGGAGGCCCAGGAACCTGTTTTCACAGATTCTTCCAAGTGACTTTGATGTATTATTGGGGTTGGGGGATCCTACAGACTGGATAATCTTGTAAATCACTTGCAGCTCTTAGGAGCAAAGATTCTAGTAAATGGAACCGGCGAGTATCAGGAGGTTTTGGTGCTGGGAGGTTTTATCACAGGGCAAGTGAGGAGTAAGTTTATCTCATTATCAGCATCATCATCACTATTTATATTATTATTACGATTATTGTTACTATGCTGACATTATTGTTATGGAGGGAGATGGCAGTGACCCCAGCTGTTTGTTTCCATCACTAATGAGGCTCTGGCTCCAGGGGACCCTCACTTACCCCCAGGTTGGGGGTGGGACTGGGGTAAAGGGGAAGAGAGGAATGGGCCTTCTCTGGTGGGTGGGGCCTTTGGCAAGGGAACCTTTCCTTCCCTCTCCTGGGTGGAGTTTGGCTGCATGGGCTTTGGCACCGACTTCTGGGGCTGAGAGTGTCTTCCCACCCATATTCCTCCCCCACTTTCTGTCTCAGCTGCCTCAGCCCTGGGGACTGCCCCTTCTCCTCCTCCAGTCCTGACTTCCTCCCCAGACTCCCTCAGTCCTCACCAACCTCATTCCTGAGCCTGCTAATCTGTTTGCCACCCCTCTACTTCCTTGCCTTGCCCTGGCACATGCCTTTCTCCCTACCTGGAATGTCACCCCCCTGCCTCCACACTGACTCACATTTCTGGGCTCCTGTAAAACCCAGCTCAACACTCGCCTGCTTCATTCCAGCCAGGCTCTGTCCAAGTCTCTCCTCTTTGCTATGTACCCATTTACGCTCGGAATAACAGAATCAGAAAACTGCTTTAGACTCAGAAAAATAAGTAGAGATGATCCAAACCAGCTCCCTCATTTGACAGGTGAGAAAACTGAGGCCCAGAGGACTTGTGACTTGGCCAAGATCACACAGATAGTGAGATTTTTTAAATAGTTGGCTTCCCAAGAGGCTTTCAAGTATTTTATGTGTTTGTTTTGTTTCTTCAACACATTGTGATCTATATGAGGGCAGAGGCTGTGTTTTTGTTTTTGCCTTTAATGTTCTTTATCTCCACTGTGGAGTGTGTGTGCGCGCGTGACACACGTGATGTGTTGTACCCAGGGCTAGAGTAAGTAATTACAATATTTCTTATGCTCTCAGGACAATACTTCTAAAACTCACATGGGTCCAAACTTTTGCATATATTATTCATATGATCTCAGAGCAGCCCAGTGAGGCAGGTGGCCAAATTATTGTTATTTTACAAAGCAGGAAACTAAGACTTAGAAAGGTGAGACCCAGGAAGTTAATGGCAGAACCAGGCCTAGAATTCAAGTTCCTTGACTCCCAGCCCCAACCAGGGGCCCTGATACCCACAATGCCTCTCTCTGAGCTCTCTCCCGATGTTCCTGGGAACCTGGAAGCATCAAGGGGGTGATCTTTGCCATCTTGTATACTCGCTGCTCTTTCTTCGTCCTGGAGTTGAGGAGAGCCTGTCTTTGGCTTCCTGCCCCTCCCCATCCTGTCCCACCGCTTTCTCCTTGTGTCCCCTCAGCATTGTCGGCACATAGACACACACACATATACTCAGAACTGCAGGTGTCTAGGGCGACAGACCACAGGGGAAACCACATCACCTTTGTTGACACTGAGGGAGGGAGGGGCACAGGGGAAGGGACTTGCTTAGTTCTCGCCACCTGCCTCAGTCCCCACCGTCATCAACCTCCCAACCAGAGCCACGTGGACTTGAAGCCATGCCCCAGCCTCTTCTCCATTTATCCATCCAGTCATGGCCCAGGAGGCCTACCACTTCTTCTCTCAGATCCTGAAATCCTGGATGGGGGTCTGCCTAGCTGCATCCCACAACCCGCTCTCCAAACCTAGCCAGAATACTTACGCAGCTCCCTAATCCCGCCTATGCAATACAACTGTGAAACGTGGGAACCAGAGATGAGAAGACAGGGCTGGGACCCTGAGAAGGAAAACGTGGCATCTAGAATGTCACACAGAGATCAACTGAGACCTCAAATAGCCAGGTACAAGCAGACCTGACAGCAGGTTCTCCGCTGTTGTGACCTGCTAGAAGAAACTGCGCAGGCTCTGCATCACACATATTCAGGATTAAGTCATTTACTGGCTCTGTGGCCTCGGGGAAGTCATTTTGTTTTTCTGAGTTTTAGTCTGCTCACAAAAACAATGGGGATAATAATGAGACATAAGTGAAAGGGCCTTGAACAGCATATGATACCAAGGATACGCTCAGTAAATCCTAATGGTCTTCCCTCCCTTCCTTCCTGCCTTCCACTTGTTATATCTGGTACCATGACACCCTTTACGTGGAGTTGGGGACCTGCCCTTCTATTAATCTGCCACTTCAAAACCCTATGAAATGGCATTTGATCCCAGGTTCAGACACTGGAATGCAAGGCCCGAAACCCAATGAGACGGAGATCTCACCAGCCTTTGGGGATGGAGCGCTTTTTGATTGCCTTTGCGGAGAGTGTGTGGACTGGGGGATGGATTGTGGCTTTGGCTGCTGTATCAGGATGGCCGGATCAGGAGTGATCTCGAGCCCCGAGTTTAGACCAGATGACCTCCTGGAGCTTTGAATCCTGGCACGAGGAGGACACCCAGTAATATTTGTTGTACGAATGAATGGCCCCAACACTTACTAGTTGTGTAACTTTGGTCAGGTTTCTTAACCCTTTATGAGCCATACTTTAATCATGACCATAATAAGGGTTATTGTTAAGAATAAATTATCCAGCCCTGACCGGTTTGGCTCAGTGGATAGAGCGTCGGCCTGTGGACTCAAGGGTTCCAGGTTCGATTCTGGTCAAGGGCATATACCTTGGCTGCGGGCACATCCCCAGTCGAGGGCGTGCGGGAGGTAGCTGATCGAAGTTTCTCTCTCATTGATGTTTCTAACTATCCCTCTCCCTTCCTCTCTGTAAAAAAAAATCAATAAAAAATATATATATTTTAAAAAAGAATAAATTATCCATCCAGTTATGGCCCAGGACGGCTCAGTGCTTAAGCGTCAACCTATGACCCAAGAGGTTCAATTCTCGGTCAGGGCACATGGCCAGTTTGTGGGCTCGGGTTTTGGGCTTGATGCCTAGTGTAGGGTGTGCAGGAGGCAGCTGATCGATGATTCTCTCTCATTGTTGATGTTTCTATCACTCTCTCCCTCTCCCTTCCTCTCTGAAATCAATAAAAATATATTAAAAACACAGAAAACAAAAAGATAAAACAAAAAAAAGGATGATCTGATGTTTGCCAAGGGGGTAGTATAGAACTGTTACATGATAAATAGTCCGAAAAAAAGAAAAGAAAAAAGAGAAAGCTAAGTATGGGAAGAAGAGGAAAAGGAGAAAGAAAAAGTCAAATAGGCCCAGAACCACAAAGAAGAGAAGAGGGTCCCCTCAGGCTTTGTACTGGGCAGAGATTCCAGGAAGACTCAGGGGAGACAAGGCCAGTCCCATGGAGCTCTCTCTTCTGCGAGGTGCTTAGCTGAGCAATCTGTGAGAAGCCTGCACGCAAGAGCCTTTAAAAAAACTTCCCATGGTAACCAGCGTAGAGGAGAGAGAGGCAGCCTGCACTTTCCTGCTTCGTGTCTCAGGGTTCTTGGAGGCTAACATACCCCAGCAAGGGACACGTGACTTAGAAACGGGCTGGAGACTCGGTCATGGGAAGCAGGGTGTGTGAGATGGTAAGTAAACCTGGGAAGGGAGGGAAGGGCACAATCTATCTTCCCAGATGCAGGTTCCACAAGCTGTCTTTCTCTCTGTCTATCCTTTGGGGTCAATGAGTCCTGGTGTGTGGAGACAGGTGCTGGGTACCATGGGGTAGACACAGGCAGGGGAAGAGACCCTCCCCCCTTTTTTAAAATTTATTTTTATTGATTTCAGAGAAGGGAGAGGGAGAGAGAGAGAAAGATAGAAACATCAATGGTAACAGAGAATCATTGATTGACTGGCTCCTGCACACCCCCTACTGGGGATTGAGCCTGCAACCCGGATATGTGCCCTTGACTGGAATTCAACCCAGGACCCTTCAGTCCACAGGCCAAAGCTCTATCCAGTGAACCAAACTAGCTTGGGCAGGAGAGACCCTTTTTGCTCAAATCTCTCAGAGCTCAGTGATTATGTCAAAAAGAAAAAGAAGGCTCACAAATACATGATTGATGCACATGGTAGAAATGAGTGCACAAAGGCCTGATTTCAGTCCAGAAATAACGACAGGAGTCCTGAGGGGATTAAGAGAGGGCATGGGGTGGGGGGAGGGTGGTAAAGGAGAGAGACACAGGGAAAAGACTGAGTATCTGAAGCAACCAAGCAATTTTTCTGGAGGCTATAGGCACAAAAGAGGCATCTGGAAGGAGAGTAACCTGGTTTGGAAGTAAGGGCTGGGAAGAACACACCGGGGATAGAAGAACACACCTGAGATGGAAGAACATGTGTCTTGCAGAGTCAGCATGGGGAGTCATGAGTAAAAAAGATGGTGTTGGAGGTGTCCAGCTGGGGTATGGTTCTTGAAGGCCATGAATATCTGTCCCAATTCAGCAAATAACTATAGGGAGCTTGAATTCTGTGTCAGGCACTTAGCAAGACACTACAAGAAATGCAGTCATGACTAAGGCAGTAGCTAGGCTCAGGGATGTCCACTCTTGAAGGAGAGTTGAGACAAGCAGACAGACTAGGAGGATAAAGGTCAACGTAAAGAGAAACATTGACAATGTGGAGTGGGGTCCTTTAAGGGAAGCAAGCACCCCTCTGGCTATGGGAGTCAGGGAATGGCCCCTGGAGAAGCTGGTACAGACTGGAGGACTGGAAAGATTTCAACAGGAGGAGAAAGGACTGGGAGGACATTCATTTTTGGAGGGAACATGATGAGCCAAGGTGAGTGGGAAAGAATGAGAACCATGGGGAGCAGCCAGCAGCCCACTTTGGCTGAAATAATAATGGTAATTACAGCAGCTAACATTGTTGAGCACTAATTACCAGGAGGAACTGGGCAGAACGCAGCAAAACAGAGAGGGAGATGGTGCAGGATGGTGCCAGGCAGCAAGGGGGGCTTGGAGGCCTGGAAAGGGCTTTGGGAGGATAAGTTAACAAGTGCACTCACCGCCTGCTGACTGAGAGCTGGGACACCCACAGGGACCGAAGATGCAAGTCAGCTGCTAAAAATCCCAGTTAGCAGCTAGTGGGGAGGCTGGAGCTGTGCTGGTGGGATTGAGGAGTCTATGGTCAGAAGCTGGACCTCGACATGCCAGGTTCTCTTAGGCCACTGTGGACTCTTGTTTCTCCGTCTGGCATGGCTCTGCCTCTGGCTCAGCCTCAATTTCTCCTTCTGTAGAATCCTGAGACTCTTGGGGTTCCTAGGAATAAGGGAAGATTGGGGTCAGATGGAGGTTGGGCCCTGCCTTCCAGTGGTGCGGGAGGGAGAGCCTGGTGGGTCAGGCTGTGGACCTCTCCCCTTCCCAGGAGCCACTGTGTCTCTAACCCAGCAGATTGCCAGAGGCGACAGGACTGAGAGACTAGGTTGGGAAGCAGAGTGGTGAGGTCCTCAGCCTCTGACCCCTGAATCTGACCTCCTTGGGCTAAAAGGGTGGAGGGGGTCAGGGAGGGCTGCTGCTAAAAGCCAGCAGGAGCTGAGTTTATTAGCTGAGGGAGGGCTGGAGGCGGCTGCATTCCGACTCACAGACTGGAACATTTCTGTGATCCGCTGTAATGCACTGGGAGACACTGGGCACATTGCTGAAGTTTGACTCATAGGGACCGGGAGGGAGAAAGAAGCAGGGAGGGTTATGGAGGGGGGAAGAGAGAAATGGGAGGAAGAGAGGAAGAGGAGAGGAGGGAAGGAAATCCCTTGAGAGATTTCTTTAAAAAAAAGAAAACTTTCAGAATCCGCACCGCCCCCATCCCCTTTTTCTTTTAATAGGAACAGGCTGGACCCTTCGGTTCCCCAGTGCAGGCGTTGGGTGGGGGGTGGTAAGGGGAGAGGCTGGGCAGTGATTCAAATCAGACCCTGGAACTTTCCTCAGGCAAGTCGTTTTTGGGGGGGGGGTGCCCGGGAGTCTCAGAGGCTCCACGCGTGTCCCTGAGTGGGACTGTTTGCTCGTGGGCTGCACTCGTCTGTGCCTGCGCGCGGCGGTCCTTCCCCGGAGTGTGTGCGCGCAGACCACGCCGGCCCCGTGTCAACATGGATGTGTGTCTGTGCTGTGCACGCAGGGCTGTGGGCGCGCAGGTACCGAGTTTCCGGGTATTGTGCGCGGGTCGCTGCGCCGCGCCTCGGGCTGGGCGGCGGGCAGCGCGGCGACCGCGCGCGGAGAGGGGCCCCGTCCCGCGCTCCTCCCCGGCCGCGCCGAGTGTCCGCCGCCGCGCGGGGCGCGTCTGCCGGGCGGTGTGTCCCGGGGCCGCGCGCGCCGGCCCCCTCCCCCTCCCCCTTGGCCCGCTCTCAGCCTCAGATAAAGCATTTCCTTCCATTGTCATCCTACCCGGCCGGCCGGGCTGCCAGGGCCCTCCCCCTCCCGGCCCCCTCCCTTCCTCTTGCCGTCTCGCAGTCGCTCTGCAGCCTCCGGCGACTGGGGGGATGTGAGGCCAGCGCCCCAGCCCCCAGCCCGCCATGAGCCCCCCGCTCTGAGGGCCGCGGCCCCTGGATGCACAGTCCCCGCGCTGGTGAGTACCGGGCAGCCGCCCCCGGCCCCGCCCGCCCCGCCCTGCGCCGTTCCTCCGTTCCGTCCGCCCGGCTCGGGCTCGGGCTCCGGTTTGGGCTCCGGACTCCCCGCGGCCCGGTCCCGCGTGCGCCCCCCGGCCGCGCCCGCCCCACCCGGCTCCGCGGGGCTCGGGCAGGCTCCTGGCCGGGGCTGGTTCCGGGGCCGGAGGGCTCGGGCCTCCCGCGGGGCGCCCACATCCGCCCGCCCCGGGGCAGCGACAGGCCCGAGGGAGGGAGTTGGAGGCCCCAGGGTGCCGATGCTCAGGCCCGGGGTCCCTTCACCCCCATTCCTGGGGAGGACGGACCGGGGGACCGGGGAAGGAGGGATGGCCACCGCGGCCCCGGGAGGGGGCGGTGCTCCGGAGCGGAAGGTTTGGAAGCGCGAGGGCAAAGGGCAGGACCCACTGAGTTGTGGCCGGGCCGGTGGTGCTGGACATCCCATCTCGCGGATCCCGGCAGGGCCTCACCCCGACCCCTCGGCCGGGGCAAAGGGAGCCCCAGGACGGAGGGTGCGGGACTGGGAGGTTGCTCCGAGCGCCGCCCCGCACCCTGCTCACCCATTAGGGTGGAGAGACACCTGTGCCCAAGTGCGCAGCGGAGGGGCTGACAGAGGTAGAACCGCAGGCGCTGTCCTGAGTGTTGGGGACGGATGTGCGCACCCCCCTTCCCCCCCAACCCCCCACCCCCCGGCCTGGGGTCTGCTGGTGCAGGGAAGTGTGAGATAGGCTGCAGATCTGGAAGCTGGGCTCGGCTCTGGCACGGGGAGTTTCTAGACCTGTGAGCCTGTGCGCCGGGAGAGCTCTCTGGGGCCTGCAGGCCGCCCAGCTCCCCCCGCCCCCCCAACCCCTCTTTCTTTCCCTCTGGCTACCCATTCAGATCTGCACATTGGGATCTGACCTCGCCAGCCACTGCTGCTCCTCCCACCAAGTCCAAGCCATTCCCTAGTCCCTGTTGGCTGTCCTGCATACCCAGAGGCCTCCCCCTGCATCTGGACACTGCTGCCCATCCCTCCCCACACACCAGTTCAACATCTGCTTGAGGCCCAGCTTGGCCTGCCAATTTCTAGGGTGAGAATGGGACATTGGGTTTTAGTGGCCCAGCTGAGGACTCAACCTCTGGACTGTTCAGCCTGCTCCTTCCGAACTTGCACCTGGACCCAGGGGTCTGCTTTAAGACTCCTTTCCAGGCATTGGGCTGAAAGAAGGGAGACTGTGACTCAGTTTCCCACCCCCTATCAGGGCACCTTGGCAGCCCATTTCTCCCCACCAGGACCCTTCCATGAAGTGGCTTGGGTTGCCCACACACACTTCTCTCTTCACACCAGCCCTCTTAGACACCCAGGCTCCCTCTTCAGCATCTGCAAGCCATCTCACAGCCCCTCACAGCTTAGCATCTCATTCTTCTTCTCCGCTCTCGGTTCCCTGTACCCGCCTCAATTAATAAGTAATTTTCCTCTTTTCTGCAGTCACTTCTGAGGGAAACTAAGGCACAAAGCAGACAGACGTGCTGTGTTCTGTGCAGTGAACCAAGCCTGGAACCAGGTCCTGGACCTGCTGGGACTCCTCCCTTGCCTTTAGTCCCCTGATGCTCCTGGAACCTGGCAGGGCCAAGCTCAGAGCTGCCGCTCGTGTTGCATGTGGAACGGTCTGGGGAAGTGTTCTCCTGAGGCCTCTGTGTTTGTTCGCTTGAGCCCATGAGGGGGGGTCTCTTTGGCCATCAGGTCTTCGGCTGGGATTGTGAGGCTGGGACGCTGCGTTCAGGTCTTGCACTGACCCTCCCAAGCATCTAAAATGGTCACTCTGCTTTGCTATTGAAGGTCAGTTTCCCCATCAATAAAATGGGGAGAAAATTTCAGGTGCACTTCCCAGAGCACAGAGGAGGAGACATTAACTATAAAGAGAGGGATCCGCGTTCAGTGTGAGGGCTATTATGCCCCCGTCCCCCCAGCCCCCACTACCTTCAGGAATAACAAACACCAGCTTTCATCCTTGGTGGCTTCTGGGAATGAGAGTTGGAACTTTTCCTTCTTCCAGCCCTTCCTTAATCCTCATAATGGGAGTGAGCTCATGGGTGATGGGGGAGTGGGGACCCTCTGTTGGCTGTGGGCATGCTTGCCCAAGGACCCGGAAGGAAAAAGCCTGTGTAACCTTCACCTCTTTGTCTTCTTTCTCTTGTCTTCTTTCATTACAAGCTGGTAATTTAGAAGTTGGCAGGGGCCTGAGAGAAGATGAGCTCATGCAAGGCCCAGGGTCACACAGTAGGGAATGGCCGGCCCAGTGGAGCTGGAGAAGCAGACCTAACCCTGCCGGTGCCCATTCTCCTGGCCTTCTCCCTGGCCTAGCTCAGGTCCTGCCCATGCCTGCCCCTCAGAGCTGGGCCCTGGTCTGCCTTCAGCCAGACTGAGACTGGGGTCTGTCATGGGCCTGGGAGCTGGGGGGAGGGCATGTGTCCTCCCTGAGGCTCCAGGACTGCGTTTGTGTGTGTTGGATTTGTTCACTAGATGGGGTACTTCCTCTGGGGCAGGAAGCTTTGATTTCCTATGGTGGGGGCGTTGGTAGGATTAGGAGTGGGGGGCTCAGCTCTGGGCCATCCCTGATGTTGTTTGAAACCACAGAGGGGGCGGACTTGTTGCAAAGGCTGTGTCCCCCAACCCAGGGCAGGGCAGGGTGGAGAGCACTGGTGAGGAGGCCTAGGCTGAGGCTGGAGGCAGAGAGGAGGGGGGTGGGGGTGGGCAACACAGCAGGAAGCCTGGTCACCAGGTGACCCTGCCGGGTATTGTGTTTCCCTGTGATATTTCCCCCTGTTTCTGTGGTAACCTTCCCTGGGGGACCCAGGCCTTTGGGCTGCAGGAAGGTGCCCCCAGACAGCCCTTTCCTTAGAGGCCTGAGTGTTAGGAGGAGTCCCTAAATCTGGCCACCTCCTTAACCCTTTTGGCTGCTAGGACCAGGGCCTGGGAATCTAGGCAAGTGGGCAGAGCACTGAGAGGTGACTGGGTAGAGGTCCTTTTGCATCCCTTTGGGGTGAAAGAAAGGGGAAGAGAAAGGCTGCTGGACTTTGGGGAGGGCTCTATGCCTGCACTCATCCCTCTCCACTGCCCTCCTTCAGCATCCCCCCCCACAAGGGGGAGGTGGACAGCATGCTGCCTGGGGCAAGGGATAAGGGTGGAGGTGGTGGAGGGGGCGGAGGCGGGAGGGGTGTTTTCATCAGCGGAGCAGAGCTTCTTTGGTCCTGGACCAGTTCCCAGAGGCAAAATAAATTCAGGATAGCGACTCTTTGGTGTGGGTCAACATGTGATGGGTGTGTGTGCACACTGGGTGTGTAGTGGGGGCCTGTGTGTGTGCCCCAGGCTATGTTTGCAAGTGTGGTTCTGTGACAGTTTGTGATCCACGTAATTCCTTTGTGTTGGGTCTTTTGGGAGTGTGTACATGTGTAATACAGATGTACGTGATCTGTATAGTGTATACCTTTGCTGTTTATGGCTCTGTGTGGGGAATATGTTCATGTTTTGGGGGGCTGTATACCTGTGCAAAAATGGCTTTTTAGCAGAAGTCCAGATGTGGGCTGGAAAGCACCATCTCATTTGTGGTCCTCAAGTTTCTGGACCATTTTTTAGGGAATCACCTGGTAGTGTATTAAAAAGAAAGATCCTCAAGGCCCCATCCAGACAGATTCAGAATCTGCAGGGGAAGGGCCTGGGGATCTGGATTTTAGACAATTATGGTGCAAAGCTGTGTTTGAGGACATGAGGACCACTGACGTGGGCCAACTGCTTCATTTTTTCTTTTGAAGAAACTGAGACTTTTAGAAGGTGTGCAGTTTGTCCAGGGACACAGGGCCTATGAGAGGAAGAACCAAGACAAAACTCAAGCTCATGAAGACTGGTCCAGGACTTAGCTATGCGTCCTCTGTGCATGCAGGTATGCCCCTGTCCGCACTCAGCGTGACCATGGCGGAAGGGACTAGGTGAAGCTGGTGCACACACTAACTGACCCTTGACCTTTCTCTCGGGGTCCTGGGCTTCCTAATCTTGCTCTCTGGTTACATCCTGCTTCCATCTCCTTGGGGAAATCCTGGAACTATTGAGCGTCAATCCTAAAGGTAATGTTGGCATCCAGGAGGCCCTATTTACTGAGCCAGTCATTCAGCTATGCATCCATTCATGGATTCTTACTGAGCCTTGACATGTGCCCGGCACAGATATGCAGTGAACACATAAGCAAAGCTCAGGGAACTTCCGCTCCTAGTAGAGGAGACAGACAGAACAAGTAAGCAAGTAAAGGAATGAGTGTATATATCTAGTTACACATTGTGATGAGCTCTAAGAAGGAAATGAACTGGGTGCATAGAGAATAACAAGGTGAGACTTCCTTAGGAAGGGTGGCCAGGGGAGCCTGCCTGAGAAGGTGACATTGGCGCCTTCCCTCACCTCCCCAGAGGACAAGGAGCCCTCAGCCTGGGAACTGCCTGGATCCAGGTGGGGTATCTCATTGCCAGCCTCTTGCCTGGCGTGGGCTACAGCAGGGACTCTGCTCCTCAAGCAGCCCCCGGAGGTTGGCCAAGGAGAAGAGGAAGATGGAGAGCTGGACAGGGTCCACCTTGAGGCCACTCCGTGGCTTGGGAGAGCAGCTGCTCCTTCGTGGGCGAGTCCAGGCCCTGTGCGCATGTTGGATGTTGGGAAGGTAGCAGCCTCTCTCTCTCCAGGAGCTCTCAAGCGCCGCCCCATTCCTGACCCTCCTGCCTCACCTTCCTCCCACCTCATTTCCTTCCTCCCCATCTCCCCACCCTGGAACTCCGGTGCCAAGTCCCTCCCCTATAGGTCGAGCCTGGCTGCCTCTGTGGCCACTGGAACTTATTTACCTGGCTCAGAAATCACTGAGGAGAGAGGGAGGGGTCCAGGCTGAGAGAGGGCCTAGACCCTGGGAAAGAGGAGAGTCCGAAAGAAGGGTTGGGCAGATGCTGGCGAGGACGGGGCCAAGAGAGGGCGCGGAAGAGACCTTGGCAGGGCACCGCGGAGCCTGGGCCCTTGGAATCTCTCCCCAAACTGGCTGAAACTCTCAGCCCAGGGAGAGTCATCAGCTAGAAGGCAGCGCCCCTCTCGGGCAGGTTAACTTTCACATCAGCCAGCAGCCTTCAGGCCCTTTCACCTCCAGCCTCCTCTGGGAGGGCACCGGGGCTGCAGGCTGCAGAAAGGTGCAGCCCTCTCCAGAGAGCTGAGAGTCAGAGGAGCCTTCGTCTGAGAGAAGAGGCCTGCCTGTCCCCCTCGGCTGGCATCCACCCTGGGCCTCCTTTAGGCTGCTCAGTGCAGAAACCCCCTGGACTCCTGTGCCAGGCTCAACCCTCGCCACTCCACAACCTCCACAGCAAGGTGGGGAGGGGACTTCTCCTAAAGAGGAGGGCCCTGGGCTAAACTCACCATCCCCGCCCCGTCTCCAGCCACTTCCTTTTTTCCCTCAGTTACCCGCAGGGATTGGAAACCCTGGTGCTTTGAGACTTGGGGCCTTCAGGGCCCAGCCTGAGCCTTGGAGAGAATGAGGGGTACCCTATTCTCTTTCAGGAGTCCCGGCTCAGCTCACTGCAGAGCCCATTTCAAGGAGCCCAGCTCCCGCTCTATAGTCACCCCATTCTTCCCTCCCCCAGCTCCCAGGATGGCAGGGAGAAGCAGGGCAGGCTGGGAGCCACAGGGTCGGAAAGAGCCGGGGGTGGGGGAATTTGGGGACTGGGCTGAACTGGCTTGTTTTGCTTGCCCCGCAAACCTTCTCGGGCATCTGCTGCGCCCTCTGGGGCGTTCAGGTTGTGGAACTGCTCTCAGAATGACAGGCCGGTGGCACCCAGTTGGGTCAGGGGGTGGGGGTGGGGTGAAGGCGGGGAGCCCCAGGCAAGGGGGAGCAGGAGGGTTAAAAATAGCAGCAGCCGGGTTTCAGTTAGCAAATGTGGAGGCGGGGAGCTGGAGGCGGGGCGGTGGCAAGCCGTGTTTGCCCACAGCGCAGGGCTGTTTCCCCTGGGTCCCAGGAGTGAGTCACCGTGGCGCTGCTGAGGAGGTGCTGGCACCCCGACCCTGGCGCAGGGGTTGAGCGCAAGCTTCCTCCCGGGTTCAGGAGGATGTGCAGCTCCCTTCCTGGCCTTCAGGGCTGTCCTGAGAACTGGGCCAGGGGGATTGTGACATATAGGGGAAGA
This sequence comes from Murina feae, assembly GCA_004026665.1. Lineage (NCBI taxonomy): Eukaryota > Metazoa > Chordata > Mammalia > Chiroptera > Vespertilionidae > Murina > Murina feae. Next base: position 27,011 of record PVJC01001271.1, read on the forward strand.
AGGGTGTCATTCTGAGGCCGAAGACCTGGGTTTGAAACCCAGCTGACTGGCTGAGACCTTGGGCAAGGTTGCCAAGGGCTCTAAGTCGTGGTTTCCTTGTCTTTCAAGTGGGGGTTTTCTCACATGCACGTGTAAGCACTTGGTGGATTCTACAGCACCTGACAGAAGTTAATTATCCCCTCAGGTCTGTGCCCATTGCAGAGCTGGGCGGGAGGGCCTTCCTGCGAACACACAGGGGGAGGCCTGGATGACATTCGCAGAGTCCTTTCTCCTGTGAACAGTTAAGTGTCACCTTGGGTACATGGTTCTCTGTGCCTCAGGTTTCTCCATCTGTAACGTGAAACTAATAACAGTTTCAGCCTCATGGAGTTGCTATGAAGATTAAAGTAAGTAAAGTTAACACCGTGCCTGGTATGAAGTCAGTGGTATTAGTGTTATTTTCATATTTTTGAAGGTCAGGCATGGGGAATGCTGAAGACGCTAAGAACAGAAACTGGGCCCAGCCCCAGTTCACAGAAAAAAAGCAGGCCAAATTCACTGTTCCAGATTCCTCCACCCATAGGGGCCTGGAGCAGCAGGCGTCTGGAGCCAGAGGTCACAGGGCGGATTCCTCTCTCACTTCACTGCCCCCCCCTCCCCACTGCCTTCCCCGGTGAGGTAGGATGCCGGGGACCTGAGGTCTCGAGTCCAGCTGGCATTGGAGAGGGCCTGGGACGGGACCACCCTAATGGCCCCGATGTGGAGCACCTTGCCAGCATCTGCTGGGGTGACCTTTTGGTGAGCCCCTCCCTGGCAGCTCTTAGATGAGCATGAGGCAGAGTAGGGATGGGAAGGTCAGTGATGTCAGCACTGAGTATTCCCAGCACAGCGCCCTGGAAGAGGCAGAAGGCATTTCTCTCGGTAAATGATCATTATTCAGGCTGCAGGCATTCATTGAGTAAGTCCTGACCGTGTGCCTAGCCCTGTGCTAGGTCCTCTGTGTGATTCAGGAGCGGCAGAGGACACTGGGTTGTAGATCACTCAGGACCTCAAAAGATTTGAGGTCCAAGAATTCAATACATGGGGTCAATGAAAGCCCAGTGGTCTGAGTCTCTGGGAACCAGAGGTTGGGTCTTGACTCTGCAACCTATTGGCTGTGTCAGTTTATATTGGTGTGTGTGTGTGTTTATTATAGAAGCAGTTTATGTGCATTGCAGGTAATCAGACAACACAGACAAAAATTAAAAACTAAAAAAAAAACTCCGCAATCCCAGCTGTCAGAGATCACTGCCACAATACCTCCTTGCACATCTTCCCATTTCCTGACAGGCCTTTGTACACCACGCTTTTTACCTAAATGAGATTACATTGTGTGTGCCGTTCCTCCAGGCAGTGCTCTCCACCTTCCACTAAGGTCACTTTTCATTTCATCGAATTCCCAGTTGGCCAGAAATTGTTCACATCTGGTTTGTCCACATTAGGACCCAGGACCCGGCATCTGGCTGTCGCATTCCCTGAAGGCAGTGTAAGCACCCTGGCTGGATTTGTGATCTGGAAAAATCCGACTCACCAAGTCTTAAGAGCAGCCTTGGCCACAAAAAGGAGTCACGTCACCTGGAGAATCTGCCCTGAACATTGGCCATCTTCCAAAAGTAACAGGCAAAATAAGGGAGCTACTGAGGCATAAGTGGGATGGCAATCGCCAGGGTATTTACTGTCATTAATATTAATGTGGCTTCCCTGTTAATGCCAGCATTCATCAATAGCTTGTTGCTATTCACAGACTCATACCCATGATGCTCCCAGGCCATGGAGCAAGCCAGGATCCCCGCAGTGGCCTCTGCCTTCCCCTAACCCAGGTGCGAGGCTGGCAGTGGCCCTTTGGTTTGTTCTTAGTCCCCAGGAGCCTGCCATGAAGGTGGGTGCTCCCTTCTACACCAGTGGGTGCTCCATCCCTTCTACCATCCCACAGGTGCTGTGTGTGTGGCCTTAGAGAGAAAGAGCGCATGCGGGACAGCGGACAGCGTCTCTTCCCAAGGGGGTTTGCTCACTGTGAAGGGTGACTTGCTGTGGTTATGCAACCTGCGTTTATGTAGGCCCCACCGTACGCAGAGTGCTTCCACACAGCCTGCCATCCTCCCCTGCAGCCCTGGGAGGTTTGCTTGGTTAGTTACACCCTGCTGGAGGCAGTGCACAGGAAACAAAGTGGTAACATGTACATTGAAAAAGCAGGAAAAATATAGGATGAAAAAGGGAGTGAAGATGGAGTTGGGGAGTGCCTCCTGGAGATCAAAAACATGTGAGGGACACATGCAGAGATGATTTTCTGTTTTCATTTTTGTTGTGGATGTTTTCTGGATGGAAGAGCAGCACACTGTGGGAACAAGTTGTCGCTGGGAATCACCCCCAGGCCTTCAGAGGCCGGGCCGTGCTGTGCCCTGTGGGCCCTCAGTGGAGGTGGGTGGACCTAGTGGTGCACACCAGTGTAGTGATTATGAGCTTGGGTTCTGGAGTCCCAGAAGCCCTTCTTGCCATGTGTGACCTCAGTGATTTTCCTAATTTTCCTGTGCCTCATTTTCCTTCTTTGTAAAATGAGGGTGATAATAGTATCTACCCTAATAGGGTTGCTTTGAGGGCCAAACAAGATAGTAAAAGAGAGATGTCTAGTAACCGGCACACAGTGAACATTTGATACATGGTTGTTGATCATTACTAACATTAATAATTATCTGGTAATTATTAATGTAACTTAAACTTTTCCCTGGCAGTCTCTGGAGTGGCGGAGTGGCCTCTTGGTTGGCATAGGTGAGAGGAGCTGAGGAAGACCCCTCTCCTGCTCACGTGCAGCAGGGAGAGGCAGATGTGTATGGCAGTGGGCTACACACACAGGGAGGCAGGGTCTGGCCATGGAGGGCCCAGAGCCCAGGGAACAACAGGAGGGTAAATGAATGACTATGAGACCTCTGAGGGGGGAAGGAGAGGCCCTGAGAGGTAGCCCCAGGCGGTGACCATACTTCCTGTTGGGGCAAGCGCTGGGCCTTGAGAAAGATTGTCTAGGACTGTCTGCTAAGAGGGAGTAGCTGGTTTAAGTGGAGCCCCAGGAGGTGAGAGAGCAGGGGAGGCAAGAGCAGAAGCTGACAGGATCTCACCTCTTCCCCTCTGGTTACAGATGGGCTCCCATCTTGACTGTTCCGGACATTTTGCTTAAGATAGGGATGATGGTGGTTAGACATTAGGCTGAACTTCCTGTTTTAGGGATTGGAGCACTGGAGTGAGGAGTGAGAGTAAGTGGGAACTGTTATTTCTGAGTGCTTCGGGACCTGAGAAGCCAAGGGCTGGGAGAGGGGAGCCTGCCTGCTCGGGAATTCCCTAAGTGGCAGGGCAGGCCTCCCCTGCTGCCAGAAGGCTGCGGTGACAGGAAGTGGATACTGCCTCCTTGAGCAAATAGCTCTGCTCTTGTCCTCACACCTTCACCAAGAGCAGGCTGGGAGGACCTAGTGGTGGGTCCCAGTGGGTCCCAGAGGCTCCCGAGGCCGGCAGGGCTTGGAGGAAACCCTGTTTTTCTTTGCTAAGGGACTGTGAGGCTCTCCAGGGAGCGCTAGTTCCGAAAACCGATCGCTGCCCACGTTCAGAATGCCCAGTTCTCCCTGCCTTAGGGTCCAGGGGTCTCTGTCCATGAGAGGCATGGAGTGGAAGAGGACCTGGGGCTGGGCAAGGAGCCAGGGAGGGCGCGTTTCCCACCCCTGGAGAGCTCAAGCTGCCGCTGCCATGGTTACGTCTGCTTCCTGTTTGATTCATCTGAAACAGCAGAAAGAGGGGGGCGAGGCTCCCAGCTTGGCCACCGCTGCGTGGGGCTGTTTACAACAGCCGCTTGCGGGATTCCCAGAAAGAGACTCCAAACCGGACATCCTGCGGCTGCAAAATACCCAGGTGTCAAGAGCTAAAAATAGCTGCCACCCGGCCCCAGCGCGGGGGAGAGGGGCAGGCTTGCTGCGAAGGCTGGAGGGCCAGCTTCGCTCGCATCCAGCCTCCTGCTGGCGTACAGCTGCTGGGCCTGCAGAGCCCCAGGCCCCTCGCCTTAGACTGACAGGAGGCCTTTGTCGCGGCAGCCCCACGTCGCAGGCAGCTCACCCGGGAGTCCAGCCTCTGCTCCCGTGGGCAGCTGGTCCCGAGGCCTGCACGGTGAGCCTTGCTTTGGGATGCTAGTGAGGGCCTCGAGGGACCTGGGAGCCTCTAGAGAAGGGATGTGGCAGAGCACGCCAGCGCAGGGGAAGTGAAGCGGGTGCTCGTCCAAGACCCCCAGCCTGCTGCCGGCCCCATGTACCCCACACGCTGTTTAATGAAGCCATTGCATGGAAGCTGGGGAGCCGACAGCTGCCATCTAGAAGTGATTCTCCAGGATTGTCTTCGCGGGGCCCAGAGATGAAATAGGCAGCTTCTCCCCTCCAGCCTGCAGCAGGGGTGGGGTTTACTGCTGGTAGGGATCTCCGGGGGCTGTTCGGCTTTCCCTGTGCCCAGCTAGGTCCTGCCTTTGCTCTCCCCTTGCTGGCCAGTGGAAAGAAAAAGTATTGGGGAGAAGCAGTTGGGTGTGTTGGTTGAGAACTTGGGTTCTGGAGCCCGGTTGCCTGGCTCAAGTCCCATCTCAGCCACTTCCAAGTTACGTGACTTCAGACAGCACTGCCGGGCCTCCGCCTACTGATCTGTGTAATGGCAATAAAAACAGTAACCATCTTGTTGGTTTGTCATGAGGGCGCGATGAAGTAGCACATGTGAGGCACTTAGAGCAACTCCTGGCACACAGACAAGTGTTAGTTTACAAAAGTTCAGATGGAAGAGAAAGCAGTGAGGCTGTGGCATGGGATACATGATGGGGCTGGGGACTGCGGCTGGGAGGAAATGGGCGGGTGGAGGAGAGGAGGATGAAACGCTTGTGCCAGGGAGAGGCTGCAGGCAAGTTCAGGGGTAAGCAGTATGGATCACAGCCATTAAGGCAGCACCGAGCACATGCTAGGTGGCTCGCGCGCAGCATGGTTCATCTCGTGCGGCTGCTCCCACGCACGCGTTCTTACCGGCTCTTACAGAGGCAGCTGAGGCTTGACCGGGTTACATCGTGTCCCTGGCTCTCCCTGCTGGTCACTGAGGGAGTCAGAGTTTGAATCCTCTACTCTGAGGACCCTCACTTCCATGACTTCATGTGGCAGGAGTTTCCAGGCAGCTTCCAGCCCCCTGGGTTCTGGGTAAATCTGAGCAATAGGCAGCTTCATGCCAAGAAAATGAGTAAGAGAATTTCTGGAAGGAAGACTCAAGAAACTGTCAGAAAGGGTTGATTCTATGGAAGTTCAAGGCAGTTGGATGAGCGAGAAACTTGGTTTTATGCTTCTTGAGGCTCCTTGGAAATTCGTTAGTATCGACGTAGCATTTCTTTTTTAATTAAAAACAAAATGTGCTTTATTTTAAACTCCTTGAAAGGGAGAACCAGATTTCATTCCTATTTCCAGCTCTTCAACCCCCAGGTGGGTGACCTCACAGGGAGGTCCTTAGTACCTGTGTCTGGGATTAACTTTCTGGATTTGATCTGGCCTGGCTGTGCCACTGACCTGCCAGGTGACTGTGACCTAGCCCCTTTCCCGCTGTCTTTCCTCCTCTGTGCTAGCTGAACAGTCTCTAAAGCCCACAATTCCTAGTTCTCAGACTCTGTGACCTGAGTGCCTTTAAGAAGAGCTGCTCGGTGCTCAGCCCTCGCGGTGTCAGAGAGGTCTGGCAGCCAGGCTGTTCTTTCTTGTGTTTGTTTATTTTGGGATCTTCCTGAAGCCGTTTCACCCCCCAGCTTTCCTCTTCTCTGCCAGCCAAATACGGAGGCAAGCTTTGTCCTGCCTGTGTCCAAGCTGCAGCGTGGGGCGGGCAGGGGTCAGTCCTGACGTGGCATTTGGCCTCCTGCTGCTGCTGCCTGCTCTCCTCTGGCTGTTGGGGACTGGGCCCCCTCAGCTGGTCAGGAGGCCAGGCATGTGGAACCGCTTAAGAAAGGTTTTGGAGGTGATGGGAGGAGGCTTCTGGGTGGCAGTGCTCCTTGGGAAGCCCTCTCCCTGACAGGGGCCTGCCACCCTGGGGAGCAGGTGATCAGGCAGGCTCAGGTTTCTGTGGGGCAGGTGAGGGCCCAAGGAGACAGGGTAGGAGGGGAGAGCAGCTCGGGCAAGTGCCCAGGGATAGCAGAGTGGCCTTGTGTCTGCTCTGGAGGTTGCTGAGGGCTGAGGTGGGCCGCTGGAGCAGGCTCTCTGGGGCTCCTTGGTTCTGGATGAGAGCAAGTGTCCTGGTTTGGGGGGGTGACTCGGTAGGCCCAGTGCCTTGGTGCCGAGTGAACTGCCTCTTCATCCTGACTACAGCTGCTTCCCAAGATGGTAGAAATGGGGTGGGGGGCAGCCGGGATTCCAAAAAGGAGAGGTCCCCACCCTGGTCAGCTGTGTGGAGAAGGATCCAGCCCTATGAAGCATTCTTGGCCCCTCAGGTCCATTCACTCCTGATCTTATTACAGTTACACCCCAAATTAGTGGTGACAGTGCTCTGAGAATAGGGATTCCCTGTGTTACCCCAAGCCTGGGATGGAGGATGTTCACTTTCTGGTTTCAGTTCAGACACTGACTGTGTCCCTTTTAACACCTTTCCTCCCTCTGGGACGCAAGAAAACTGTTCCCGGGATCTTTCCTCTATTGTTCTGGGCTCTTCTGAACTCAGAGGTTGTCAGCACGGAGCCAGGGAGTTAGGGGAGAAGCAGAACTTTTTTTCCAGGAATTGCTTTTGGAAACAGCCCCTGTTGGCAACACATGCGAGCACACACACACTTTTTCTGAGCAGAATGTAGACCATCAATCACCATCACAGAACATCCCTTTGGGGCCAGGCAGCAAACACTACGGAGTTCAGGGCCATTAGTTTTTCTCCTATCCAGAAAGTGCAGGGTGTCCAGAATCCGTAGTTACCAGGGGAGTGAAGCGCAGAGAACCCGGTTCTGTTCCAGAGCGTGAAGGCTGCTGACCAGGCCTCAGGCGGGGACCCACAGGGGTAGGTGAGAATTGCCCAGAGGCAGGGACTCCAGGCCTGATGTGGCCTCTGAGAGTGCACCCCGGAGCCTGGTTCAGAAACCTGTCTTGGGGGACCAGGTCTGCGAAAGAGAGGAGGTCCTACGAGGACCTGGGATAGGGCTTAGCGCGTCCTGGGGTGGAGAGGCTGCCTCCCACACCAGTGTTCCTTGGGGCTCACAGACCTTGAGAAATGTTCATGTCCTGTCCCAGGCAAAGGGCCAGGAGAGAGTCATTATGTTCTATTCACCAGTTTCTGCTGTGTGCCCAGCAAGGTGTTAGGTGCAGATGGGCATGGCTTACAAACAACACCCAGAGACCATAATTAGTGGAGTGTCCAAGTGGTGGACACAGAACGGCTGCCCTGGGAGGCCCGGAGAGGTCAGGATGAGCTTCAGGGGGACATGGGCGTGGACTGGACTTTTTAAAAGATGGGCAGAATTTGAATAGGTGGAGTGGTATTTCCCTCCCAGACATTGTCATTCAAAGCTCGGGGCCCTGGTAATGGAAGCCAGTTGGTGGGAGTCTCTCTGTGCCTGGAGTTGCCCCCTCCCCCAGCGCCTGCCTGCAGGGAGTTCTCCTTTTCAGCTCTGGAAGGGGGACTGTGGCTGTCCCTTAGACACAGCCCAAAGAGCAGCACTCACCAGTTGTCCTCCAGAAAATATTCCTTGTGCCAAAGGAGGGCTTGTGTGTGTCCACCAGATGCCCCCTCCCAGCTTGCCCATCTCCTAGCCTCCTGTCTCCTCGACCCTGAGCTGGGACAGCAGGAGGGAAAGTGTCCATTTTGGACAGGTGGCCTCTGGACTCACCTTGTCTTCCTCCACCCCATCCAGTCTCTATACTCCTCAGGCCTCTGCTGCTCATATCTCTGGCCCTACCGTGGCATTTCATGGGTTCTGAATGGGATGGGTCTGAGCAGGGCTTAGGAGGCTGGGAGAGGTGGCCATTTCCAGAAGGAAACACTTCTGTTACAACTTACTCAAGAAAAAAGCCGAGCAGTTCTTTCTCTGGGGGAGGGGGGGCTGATTGAAGGGCACAGGCTGGAGCAATAGGAGGAAAGGGGTATCTACTATGGGGTCCTTGGGCTGCGCGTTCCAGACCCATCGCTTTACTGCGCCCACCAGGCCTGACTTGACCTCCAGGCCATGACCCAGTCCCTCCTCCAATGTGAAGCTTCTGAGTGGGCTCGGGTCCCCTTTTTCCAAGCCTCTCCTCCTCCCTCTCAGCATCTTCAGCAATTCTCACCAGCCCCGCTGTCCCACCTCCGGCCCCACCTCGCCTCCCAGCCTCTTCTTTCCCTTGGGGCTATGGCAGATCAGATTGTATCTGAGCACAGTGGGAGGGCTGAGGGCATTGTTGGGTGAACCGGGGCCTCCCTGGGTTCCTGCTGTGGACTGAGCTCCCGCAGGGTGAGCTCTCCAAGTGTCTTAGGAGATTGCACGAGGAAGAGGGAGCTGAGGATCGCTGTCAGACAGCGTGGGAATTTGAGGAAAGGCATGGGATGGAGTCTTCTCTTTTTGGTGAGCTTCTGTTGGAGGTGCCAGCTTTTGGCGGGCTTAAGCTGGAGGGGTGCCCCCTGGAGAGGCAGGGGCCTGCCTGTCTTGGACATTTTCCCTCCCTCTTCCTTGACCCCTTCCTGCAGCCCCTTCACTCCATCTCTCTTCTCCCTACAGATGGGACCCAGGTGACCCCGGGTGCCCACTGCCCCAGTCCCCCTGGCACAGGTAAGCATCCTGAGGGAGACTGGTGGGAAGTGGGAGCTGAGGGTGAAAAAGACATGAGGAGGGCAAGTTAGCTGAGGAGTGGTTGGGCAGGGGAGCTGGCTGATCTGCCAGAGAGTCAGGGGTTGGGGTTCTGGGGGAGGGGTGAATTGGGGTTGCATGGGGAAAGGGTGAGGAGTGGAGATAAAGAGGCCACTCTGGATCCAGGCCAGCCCCAGTGCTAGGAAGCACGACAGGAAGAGGAAAGGCAGGATGCGGTGAAACAGGAAGGCAAGTAGGAAGCTCATGTTTATACTCAGGCCCCTGCTTCCCGTTGGGCTCATGTTCTCGGTTGTTGCTCATTCTGTCCTCATGCCAGCCCTGCAAGGTGGCATGGCAGCTCTTGCAGGGTGGAGGATGCCTTGTGCTGGTCAGGTAGGAGGGGAGGGACCCCTTTTCCTGGCTCTCTCATCTCCCTTGCCTCCTATTACTAGTAGGCTGCGCTGAGCAAGGAGGGGAGTGGACTTCCTGCTGCTGCTCTGGTTAGGACATACATGCCTGTGAGCTGGGGCTGGGGCTGAGGCTGGGGATGGATGAGGGCTCCCTTACTTCAGCCAGTATCCACCGAGGACCTACTGCCTACATACCTGATGCCAAATAGTTACACATGGCAGGGAGAAATGAGGGCCAGGTGTCCTCTTTGCATCGTCCTGGCTGTCCAAAAGCTTCCAGGGAGGCTGGGGAGATAGGACACAAAGAAAGAAAAGTAAGAGCAGTCTGTGTGACCAGTGCCAAATGAGGGGACGTCTGGTTAATGTGTTGATCCATTCATTCAGGAAACATTAAATTCACCATCTATTATTTAGTCTTCATAGATGTGAATTTTCTAAAAGTTAAATATAGAAATTAGAAAAAGAAAAATTAACCCCATCTCTGTGCCAGGGGCACCTTCGTATGCATTTGGGGGGGAGGGGATACAGAGATTTATTTATTGATTCAACCAGTGTTTATTGGGTGCCTATCATGTCCTGGGCACTGTTCTAGGTGTTGGGATAGGGAGCAATAAGCAAAATCAATTCCCTGCCATTGGGCTTCCCTCAGACCACGCAGTGCTTGTGGGGCACAGAACTGTCCACGTCACTGAAATCTTTGTGGTACCAGGCTGGGTCCAGGAAGAGAAGAGGGAAGATTCTAGCTGGGCTTGGAAGGAAAGGTGGGACCTGGAAAAGTAGAATTGAAGGGTGAGGACAGCACCAGGAGGGGGACATAGTAAGCAAAACTCAGAGGACAAAAGGCACATGGGCTTGTGACAGGATGGGAACCGATGGCTGAGATGAGGATTTATTATTTATGTTCAGATGTAGGAAAAAAGATGAAAGAAGCAGGGTTAGCACCAGACGGTTCAGACTGAATCCCCCTGGAAGCCGTTCCCAGGGTTTTAGGCAGAGCCCTTTCCAGAAGACTTCTCCTCTGGCCCCTGGAGGTGCTAGGAGTGAGGGATGTGTGGTCGAAGCCACAGCTGCAAGCTCTCTTGCGTCATCAGGAGAGTCACCCCAGGAAGCCGGGACCCCGGATGAGGAAGGATGGAGACCCTTCCTGGGACAGGAGGGTGTTGGCATTGGAGGCCCATACTCAGCCAGAATGACGCGGGTTCCCTGGATGGATGCAGGAACAAGGCCCAGGAATCAAAGCTGTGCATTGCCAGTTCGGGGCTGCATCTGGGTGCACAGCCATCCCTTCAGGTCTTCTGGACACCTGCTCTGCCCCTCTCTCTGCCATTTCATGGTGCGAGAATGTTAGAGCAGGTGCCCCTTAGCCTCAGCCTACTGCAGGCCCCTCCTTCGTGCCCAGCGAGAAACACCCACCAGGGGCGGCAACTTGCCGAGAGGCACTGGGAGAACAGAGCTGGAACACTGGCCGCGGCAGGACCGGAACCCATGCTCCCAGTCTGCTCGGAGCTGGGTGGCCTTTACCTGAGCCTCAGTTTCCTTATTTAGGATAAGAGAAGAGTAACAGCCACCTCCCAGGGCCTATGGTGGTGATGAGGGGGGAAGGTTTTGCAGCCACAGAGGCGAGGACAGTGGCTAGTAAAGGTTGAGCTGGGCCAGGAGGCCGTGTTTCCCGCTGCCGCCCCAGGCTGGTGCTTTGCCACCGTGCCTTCTGTCCCCCCACAGCCTCAGGCCCCGAGGACAGCCTGGGGCTGCCCTGATGGGGAAGGCTCAGCCCTGGAGGAGCTGAGGCAGGCCTCTCCAGAAAGGTGTCAGTGCTGTGTGCTCTGAGGGCACCTGCTCTCACCCCTACCTGCCTCCACTTCTCCCGGAGCATCTCCAGCTGCTCAGCCCAACCTGGCCCAGCTGGCTGAGCTGGTGGAGAACCTGGTCCGGCAGCTAGTTATAAATAGCCCCTGCGCCCACAGCCTTGGCAGGGTGCTCCTGGCGTGGGTGCAGAGGACACTCGAGAAGAGGCACCTGAGTCGCGTCCTCACCACTGCAGACCCAGAGCTGGCGTGAGGGCACCTGAGAGCAGGCTCCATGGGCACATGGGCTGAGCAGCCCTTGGGTGATGGCCAGGGCTTGGCTGTAGGTTTGAGGCACCGCTTCTTCTTTTATTAAACCCTCACCTGAAGATACTTTCTCCATTGATTTCTAGAGAGAGCGGAAGGGAGGAGGGAGAGAGAGAGAAGAGAGGAAAAACATCTCTGTGAGAGAGACACAGTGATTGGCTGCCTCATACATGGGCCTTTACCGGGGTTGGGGAGCCTGCAACCAAGGTACATGCCCTTAACTGTAATCGAACCCTCGACCCTTCCTTCGGTCCTCAGGCCAACGCTCTAACAGCTGAGAAACTGGCCAGGGCGAGGAGGAGGCATCGTTCCTCTGCCCTGTGGCCTGCAGTGGAGGAGGGAGGGTGTGACGGAGAGGGCCTTTGAGGCTGTTTGGGGTTGGAGGCTGAGTAAAGGGGGGAGGGCTGTGCACCTGTCCGATGTCTGTCTTTGAGCACCGCTTATTGGGAGCAGCTGGGTCAAATCCTCATTCCAGGTGGGCAGAAGGGAAGGCGAGAGCAAGGCCCAGAATGTACTACCAGAGGGCTCTCAGCTGTTTCTAGGTCCCCACAGCCCCAGCCTCCCACCTTTTAGTGGAAAAGCAGAGGCTCAATTCGAACCCCACTAGCTATAGACTAACCATGACCAGTTGAGATCTGCTCCTTACTCATGGGTGACGTGGAGTTGAAAATACCTACCTTCTAGGATCCTGGTGAGGATGGAGTGAGGAAAAGGCCCCTAGAACATGTTTTGTTATTTTGAGTTAGGTGAGCCTGAAGGAGGCCCATGAGGCAGACTTTTCAGCCGACTCTGCTTCCATTCTGTGTGTCCTCAGGCTGCCCCAGGCCCCACACAGACACGCCAGGCCCTCAGCCCCAGCCTATGGACCTGCGGGTGGGCCAGCGGCCCCCGGTGGAGCCCCCACTGGAGCCCGCACTGCTGGCCCTGCAGCACCCCCAGCACCTGCACCACCACCTCTTCCTGGCAGGCCTGCAGCAGCATCGCTCGGTGGAGCCCATGAGGGTAAAGATGGGAGCTCAGCCCGCACCCCCCCTCTCCCTTCAGCCTCCCCCCAGACCCGGCCTCACTCCTTAACTCCTTGCCCCTTCCTGGGCGGCCAGCCCTGCCCACAGCTCTCCATGGACACGCCGATGCCCGAGTTGCCAGTGGGGCAGCAGGAGCAAGAGCTGCGGCAGCTTCTCCATAAGGACAAGAGCAAGCGAAGTAAGGATGGAGGCCTCCCGCCTGTGTCCATGGCCCGCCCACCTGGGCACAGAAGGGCTGGGGTGTAGTGATGCCAGCGCAGGTCTCCCTCTGCTTGCTGGGCTCTGTCTGTGAATGTAGGGGGGGTAGAAATGGGGATGGTGTCTGATGGGGCCTCGGGGTTGGCTCTTCCCTGAGAAATCCTGGGACACCTCGTACTGTACTAGGGGTATAGAAAGGCAATGGCAGAAAATGTGCAGGCAGGCCGGGCCACCTGTCCACCCACTCCAGTCCCACGCATGCCCCCCCCCCACAGGCGCTGTGGCCAGCAGTGTAGTCAAGCAGAAGTTGGCAGAGGTGATTCTGAAGAAACAGCAGGCAGCCTTAGAGAGGGCAGTCCATCCCAGCAGCCCCAGCATTCCCTACAGGTAACGCACTCTCCCACCTGTTCCCTCCTGCCCTGCCCTGCCCTCGCCTCCCTGTAAGTCCACCTGTGAGCACTCATTTACCCTCTCCCAGCTGCTTACCACCGGATCCTGATGCCTCACCTCCCGCAGTGACACCTGCCCCAGTCCCCTCTCCCCGCTGACACCTGCCCTCCGCTCTTCTTCAGTCACCTCCCCACCCCCACCCGAGGCTTCCATCTTCGCGCTCACACCCACCCACACTGGCTATCTTCTTCCACACAAGTCCTTTCTCTTTTCCATGTCTCCCCTAAGCACAAAAATACCCTGGTTCCTAGAGCAGGTTCCTCTCAGGGGAGACGGTCCCCAAAGTGTCTGGGACCCTGGCTGCTGGTAGGGTGTGTGGCCCGATGCTGCCACCTGGAGATGGCCCCTTGTTCCTGCCAGTTCCACCCTGCCCACCCTGCTGGCTGCCCCCTCTCCTGGCTGGTCCGGTGGCCATGCTGAGGAAGGGGCCTCTGGGCACCCCCATCCCTCTGAAGCAGCCTTGGCACTCAACCCACAGGACTCTCGAGCCCTTGGAGACGGAAGGAGCCACCCGCTCCGTGCTCGGCAGCTTCCTGCCTCCTGTTCCCAGCCTGCCCAGTGATCCCCCAGAACACCACCCTCTGCGTAAGACAGGTGAGCGGGACAGGCAGGCGGGGACCCTTCCCGAGTTGGGAGGGCCTTAAACTGGGGTGACTGGGAGGGAGGGCAGAGGGGAGGCGGGCGGGAGTTGGGGCCAAGTCATGCTGCTGCTCCCACAGTCTCCGAGCCCAACCTGAAGCTGCGCTACAAGCCCAAGAAGTGCCTGGAGCGGAGGAAGAACCCGCTGCTCAGGAAGGAGAGCGCCCCCCCCAGCCTCCGGCGGCGGCCGGCCGAGACCCTCGGAGGTGAGGCCAGCAGCAGGCACAGGCAGGCAGGGGCGACGAGGTCCCACCAGGATGGGTCCCCCCTCGGGGTTGCCGTGGTGCTTGTACAGGGTGTGCCCTACACACTTGCCAGGGGTGAGTTGGGGCTGAAAGCCAGTCTCTGCTCTGTGAGCTAAGCTGCCCAGAAGAGGTGCCTTAAAGAATGTGCAAAGGCCCTGGAGACGAGTGGTGGCCTGCCCTCTGCCTGCCCTTCGGGGAGGGAAGCAGGAAGCAGAGGCGGCCCTCTTAGCTGCTGGCTACTGCCTGGCCTCTGACTGTGCCTCCCTCTCCCCCCCACTCCCCTGCCCCCCAGACTCCTCCCCCAGTAGTAGCAGCACACCTGCGTCAGGGTGCAGCTCTCCCAATGACAGCGAGCACGGCCCCAACCCCATCCTGGGCTCGGAGGTAAGGCCCTGCCGGGTGAACTCTCAGGGGCAGTTCTGAGGCTCAGTCTTCCTCTCAGCAGGGGCCCTGGGGCTGCTGGGCCGCTGGGGCTGGGTGTTCTGGGGAAGGCGTGCCCAGGGGTGGAGGTCTGGGACCAGTGACCCCTGCCCTGCTCCCCATGGCAGGCGCTCTTGGGCCAGCGGCTGCGGAGGCAGGAGACCTCTCTGGCCCCGTTCGCCCTGCCGACAGTGTCCTTGCTGCCCGCAATCACACTGGGGCTACCCGCCCCTGCCAGGGTGAGTGGCTGAGGCGCCCTCCCCCATGCCAAGTTCCCCATCTTCCTTTACTCCCTTCTCCTGCCGCTTCACCCATCGCCTTCACTGTTCTCTCTGCTGAAACCTGCTCCCCTGTGACTCCTCCCCGCCTCTCCCCCAGGCTGATGGTGACCGCAGGATCCATCCAACTCTGGGCCCTCGGGGGCCAGTCCTAGGGAGCCCCCATGCTCCCCTCTTCCTGCCCCATGGCCTAGAGTCCGAGGCTGGGGGCACCATGCCCTCGCGTCTGCAGCCCATTCTCCTCCTGGATCCCTCAGTCTCTCACACCCCGCTGCTGACTGGTGAGTCCTGCTGCTTCCCCAGGGGCGGGGCTGGATCCCTGCACCCTGGTAAGGCCGACCCCTCTGCTGCCCGTCTTTCTGTGCATCTCCCCGCTGAGTCCCTGCCGCCCCCCCCATGCCCTTGCTTCTGTCCGTTCTCTTCCATGGTCCCCCCTCATGCCACCCCCCACGTTCTTTCCAGTGCCCGGGTTTGGGCCCCTGCCCTTCCACTTTGCCCAGTCCCTACTGACCACCGAGCGGCTCTCTGGGTCAGGCCTCCATTGGCCGCTGAGCCGGACCCGCTCAGAACCTTTGCCCCCAAGCGCCACCGCCCCCCCATCACTGGGCCCCCTGCAGCCCCGCCTGGAGCGGCTCAACCCTCACGTCCAGCTGATCAAGGTGAGGGGAACTGGGTAGGGGAGGTGGTGGGGTTGCTTCCCTGGGCCCACGGGGGCTGAAAGAAGAAGGGAGGATTTGGAAGGGCAGGGATCTGGAGGGCCGAGAGCTACTTGGCCAATGGCATCCCAGCCAAATAAATGGCCACCTAGCCCACCACGTCCCACCCCACACCCTACACCCCACATGGCCTCTCAGCGGGCATCTTCCCTCCTCAGAGGTCAGCCAAGCCGAGCGAGAAGCCCCGACTACGGCAGATACCCTCGGCTGAGGACCTGGAGACGGATGGTGGGGGAGTGGGGCTCCCGGGAGATGACAGCCTGGCATGCAGGGGGTCGAGCTTGGGGCAGCATGAAGCCAGAGGCCCTGTTCTCCAGCAGCACCAGCAGGTATGGCAGTGCCTGAGTGCCCCTCAGAGGTGTAGTCAGTTAGCACGGAGGCCTGGCATAGGCGGGGGAGGGAGATAGGATATCAGTGCAGGGAACAGCTCTGAGACCCACGATTGTCCACCAGATACACACACACACATGCGCACACGGTGCATATATGCATGCACTCCAGCAGCCTGCAAAACTCCAGGTGAAGCATGTCCCTTGTCCATCAGTGGGACTAGCCTTTGATGGAGCCATGCCTCCCCTAGTACTTCTCCCCGGCACCCGTTGTACTGTTTCCAGGAAGGTGGCGAGGGCAGGAAGTGGGGCAGAGCCAGGCTCAAGCGCGCTGACCAGCCACTCCCACCTTGGGAGTCGAGCCACGGGGCAAGCATTTGCTAGGGCTGCTGTCCCAAGTACTAACACTGGGCAGCTGAAGCAGCAAATGCATTGCCTCCGCTCTGAAGGCTAACGGTCTGAAATCCAGGTGCTGGCGGGATTGGGTCCTTCGGAGAGATGTGAGGGAGGAGCTGCTCCAGTTCTCTCCTCAGCTCGTAGGCGGCTGTCTTCTTCCTGTGTCTTCACGTTGTGTTCCTTCCGTCCATGCCTGTATCCCCATTCCTCCTCTTTATAAGGACAGGAGTCATGGTTTAAGGCTCACTCTAATGATCTCACGTTACCGTGGTTACCTCTGTAAAGACCCTGTCTCCAATTAAGGCCACATTCCGAGGTACCAGGGGTTAGGATTTCCTTCATCAATATGCATGGGTCCAGCAGATGTGGTAACCGTGGCTCACGCGGGTCCCCATGTCCTCGGGCAAGTGCCGAGGTCCTTGTCCCTGAGATCCCTCACCTGGGTTCTGCCGTCAGAGTCCCGAGGGCCCAGGCAGCTTGGGGGAGTGGGCCGGTCAGTCTGAGGTGCAGACCTTCGGGGGCTAGTGGGCATAGGGAGCTTAGAGTCAAAGGCCGGAGCCTGGCTGGGAGGCAAGACTAGAGGCCTCACCCCCACACTCACACCAGAAAAAGGGCCTGTTTGGAGGTTTCCGAGACGTTGGGCAGAAGCACAGGGAGCGGGATCCTGAGAACCTAGAGACTGAGGCCTCTGTGTCCCGCAGGTGTTTCTCTGGGAGCAGCAGCGACTGGCCGGCCGGCTGCCACGGGGGGAATCGGTGCTGCTCTCCCCGGCCCAGGGCGGTCATCGGCTCCTGTCTAGGACTCAGTCATCCCCAGCTGCACCTGCCTCGCTGCCGACGCCAGAGCCCCCCAACCAGGCCCGTGTCCTGCCCAGCTCAGAGGCCCCCGCCAGGACCCTGCCCTTCACCACAGGTAAGTCCTGGATTAGAGTGGGGCAGAAGGAAGGGCTTGGGACACACAGAGGCTCAGGCACGGGTTCGTGTCCGCGTCCCAGCACCACTCAGGACGAGGCCACGGCACTCTCTCGGTCTCGTGAGACGCACACAGCGTCCGTGAAGCGGGGGAGTAGGTGGTGGTTCTCGTTTTACACACGAGAAGACCAGGCTCAGGAAATCTAAGGTGACAAGCTTGTGGTCAAATAGCAGGCTGGCAGCCAGAACGGAGCTCCTGACAGCTCGTTCAGGCCTTTCAAAAAATGACATCTGTTGTTTTTGCTCTGCTCGGAGAAAGAGCTCAAAGCATTTTAGACATTTTGCCCGGCCGGCGTGGCTCAGTGGTTGAGCATCGACTATGAACCAGGAGGTCACCCTTCGATTCCCAGACAGGGCTCTTGCCTGGGTTGGAGGCCCAGTCCCCAGTGGTTTTCTCTCATCATTGATGTTTCTATCTCTCCCTTTCCCTTCCTCTCTGAAATCAATAAAAAATACTTTATTTTTTTAAAAGGCATTTTAGAAGTTTTTAAAAATGCAGAAAAAGCATAAAAATCAGCAGTCAGTGTCCCACTCTTAAACACTGCTCGATTCTGTCTTTGTCCTGGTCGTCTGTACACACACAACATCATATGTACCACAGACACAGTGTCCCGCTTTATTCAGTTAACATATTACAAACACTTTGTGATGTAGTAAATCTTCAGAGATAAATAGTGTTCCATCATAGTACTTTATTTTTATTTAGTGTATGGGGGGGGGGCAGGGGGAGGTGTCCTGTGAGCCCAGCTTCTGGCTGAGTGGCACTCCCCAGTGTAGGAGCGCACTGACTACCAGAGGGCTGCTCCTGCGTTGAGCATCTGCCCCCTAGTGGTCAGTGCACATCATAGCGACCAGTCTTCCTGGTCGTTCCACCATGTGGTCGCTTTTGTTATATAGATTTCTTACTGGTTGGGCAGTTAGACTGTTACTTGTTTTTCCTCATTTGAGTTTCCTTATGCCTAAACCTTCATTCATCCCTGGGTCAGTCTCAGGGAGTGGCATCCCTGGGTCCAGTGGTGTGAGAATTCTGAAGACCCTGAGATCCTAGACTTGCTGAAAGCGACCGTCCCACTGGCAGTGCACAGGGCCTTCCCAGGTGTTCGCTGATCAAGCTGAAACAAACACCCCCCAAAACCGCATCTGTCTTGGTCCCGTGTCCCTCTGGGCTTCCCAGTTCCCAGTTTTGGAGTTTCTGTGGAATTCTTTCTTCTCTGGCTCCTCCTATTCAAGTCGAGACATGCAGTGTGAGACCCCAACATCGGGCCTCCCTTTGTCAGGCTCTTGAGTTTTTGATGTCATGGAAAGGCAGTGGCCATGGGAGGAGGACCGGTGTGTCAGGAAGGTGGGGCTGTGTTGGTGTGCGTGTGAGGGGGTGAGGCTGCCTGGGTAAGCAGCGGGAGTGTGAATTCGTAGGAAGGGTCCAGGTGTAGAATGGGGAGTGGGGTGTGTGTGCCAAGCCTGGTTCCATGGGGGGGGGGCACTGGGGACTCCCTGGGGTCCTGGCTCTGGGCTCTGACCCCCGTCCCCCCAGGGCTGGTGTATGACTCGGTCATGCTGAAGCACCAGTGCTCCTGTGGAGACAACAGCAGGCATCCGGAGCACGCGGGCCGCATCCAGAGCATCTGGTCCCGGCTGCAGGAGCGGGGGCTCCGAGGCCAGTGTGAGGTGAGGAGGTGGGTTGGGGCTGTGGAATCGGGGAGGTAGGAGTAAAGGAAGGGGAGGGGCCGAGGGCCTAGAGCCAGCATGAGATGGAGGAGCAGGCGGGTGGTGGAATGGCAGGGAAGGGGCAAGCAGGGCCTCAGGAGCTCCGTGGGCCCTTCCTCAGTGTCTCCGAGGCCGGAAGGCCTCCCTGGAGGAGCTGCAGTCGGTGCACTCCGAGCGGCACGTGCACCTCTACGGCACCAACCCGCTCAGCCGCCTCAAACTGGACAACGGGAAGCTGGCAGGTAGGGCCCAGTGGTGCCTGGGACCCTCGTACCTCCGCTGGCTACCCTTGCCTACCCCTCCCAAATCTCTCCTGTCCCAGCTGTGCCAGCCTTGACATCCCCGCGCCTCCCCTGGCCCCTCTGCTGCCCATCCCCTCGCCTGTGCACCCACCCTGACCCTCTTTCCAGGGCCTCCCTGTGTCCTGGCCAGGCCAGAGGCTGCGAGGGTTCAGCTCACACACAGCGGGCCTCTCTCCACAGGGCTCCTGGCACAGCGGATATTTGTGATGCTGCCCTGTGGAGGGGTTGGGGTAAGTGTGCCCAGGGTTCTCGAGAGGCATTGCCACGGGCTCTCAGGTCTCCCCCAGGCCCCACCCTGCCTGCTTGTCCTTGTGGTTCTGCCAGACCCGGCGGGCCAGAGACTTTCCCATAATGCCCCTGTGCTGGCTAGAAGCGCCTTGTGGACAGGTGTGTCCTCAGCCCACCAGTGTCTCCCACGTGTGGAGCCTGTGCCTCACACTT
This sequence comes from Murina feae, assembly GCA_004026665.1. Taxonomy (NCBI): domain Eukaryota; kingdom Metazoa; phylum Chordata; class Mammalia; order Chiroptera; family Vespertilionidae; genus Murina; species Murina feae. Next base: position 46,440 of record PVJC01001271.1, read on the forward strand.
AGAAGGTGCTTGGTAAATGTCGTGTGAGGCTCAGAGAACAGGGCCAAGGTCATCCCTTCCTAAGACCCCAGGGGTTGGGACTGGCCCTGCACCGGAGTGAGCCCCCAGGCAGAGTCGGGGCTGCCTGGGCTGGGACTGTGGGGTGCCCCTGGTGTCCTTGGGGCCACTCCCCACTTTCCTCCCTTCCTCCTCACACTGCCTGGGGGGCTTCCTGCCTCCCTAGCGGTGCCCGCCTTGCCTGAAAGGTCCCTGCAGTGGTTGCCCGGCCAGGTGTGTGCAGGCAGGGGATGGAGGTCTGGTTCTGGAGGGAAATGGGAGCTGTAGCTGGGGGGACGTTGGGAGCCAGTCAGCGCCCCATTCACAACTTCCCATTTCCTGCCACTTTCTGATTTTTCCAACTGTTTTTGCTTCTGTTTTCTCCTCCCTCCTCTCCCTCTCTCTCTGTCTCTCTCTCTTTTCTCCAGCCTCTTGAGACTCTCTCTGCCTTCCTCGCCTCTCTTGGTTCGCCTCGCCCTCCCCATCTCCCCATCATGCCCCCCGGCCCCTCCCTAGCCTTGAGGCCCAGGGACTGGGTTTGGGGGGCCTCCCAGCCTGGGCTAGGGGCCCTGAGTGGAAGACAGTGGTGCAGACGGCCCCTCGAGCTCCGACGTCCCGCAGGGCCTGAGCAGAGCCAGCTGGGGCTTAAAACCCCCTCCAGGCCCAAACCCCAAGTCCCGCCCAGGTAACGCCATGCCCCCTCCTCTGACCGGGGAGGCAGGCGCCATGCCGCCAGCGGAGTGCTGGCCTCATATGGGCTGGTGATGTGGACTGAAGCTGGGAAGGAGACGTCACGCTGGGACTGGGGGATACAGGAGGCCTTGCCTTTGGGCGGTGGGGCACTGGGGAGGCAGCACTGTCTGCCCAGCTCCCTGCCCCTGGGGTCCTGGCCATGGGGTGGGCACCACCCATGGGCCCTGGCTCCCGTGGGAAGCCTTGGATGATGCGGGCCCTGACTCTGGCCCCCACAGGTGGATACTGACACCATCTGGAACGAGCTGCACTCCTCCAATGCAGCCCGCTGGGCCGCCGGCAGCGTAACCGATCTGGCCTTCAAAGTGGCTTCCCGCGAGCTGAAGGTAAGACATCTGGGTTGAAGGTGGGCAAGCCACGGAAGGAGGCAGCAGCATGAGGCAGCCGCGGGCCCAGACCGAGCCCCAACATCTCCTTTCTCTTGGACAGCACCACAGGGTTTTGCAAGGGGAATCTGGAGCTCTGGGGACCAAAATGAGATTGGAACTGTAGGTTCATATTACTTGGTACGGAGTCCACCACGGTGACCCTGGACCTTTGGTCTCTAAGAGACACAGGTCGTGATCACCCAGGATCATTTAACACAGACCCCGTGTGTGACGTAGGCAGGCTGCAGGAATCTCTGGACCTCTGTGCGTTTGCAGTTTGTTTCCTTGCAGTGTTGATGTTTTTTGTTTTTAATTGATTTTTAGAGAGGAAGGGAGAGGGATAGAGATATAGAAACAACAATGAAACATTGATCAACTGCCTCCTGCATGCCCCCTACTGGGGATCGAGCCTGCAGCCCAGGCACGTGCACTGACCGGGAATTGAACCATGGCCTCCTGATTTATAGGTTGATGCTCAACCACTGAGCCACACTGGCCGAGCTCCCCCTGCAATGCTGAAGTTTTATAGACTGGGTTGGTACCTGGGCTGGACACTGTACAGGGCTTGTCCTGAGGTTCCCTCCCCGCCCCCCCTTGTTTAGGAGCTCAGCCCAAGGTGGTCATGGTGTCCTCAGTGTCAGAGCCCTTTGGTGGGTCTTTGCAGTTAAGGGCACAGAACTGGGTTTAGAATTCTGGCTCCACCATTTACAACCAGGCAACTTTGCAGATTTCTCCTGTCTGTAGACTAGAGCTAGTAATGATGTTTATCTCGTGAAGATGCTATGAGGATGGAATCCAGTGTTTATAAAGAGCTGAGCACAGTGCCAGGCACGTAGCTTTGGCCCAACAAACAGCTGTTATTACGAAGTGCTAACAGCCAGGACACACCAGGCGGGGGTTTCTCTGTTCGCATCCAGCCTGAAAGCAAAGGATGCCAAGCCTGGGGGCTGAGTACCAGGCCCTTCAGACCCATCCTGGTCCTGGGAGGAGCTGGGCCTGGGGCCATGTTTATGGAGATGGGGTCGGAGGCTGGCCCTTGGGTTGATACGCATTCTTTTCATTTCCAGAACGGTTTTGCTGTGGTTCGGCCCCCAGGACACCATGCGGACCATTCCACAGCCATGTAAGGTCTGGGGAAGGCCTAGGTGGGATGAGCCTTTGGGGCTGGACCAGGCCAGGAGCGGCGGGGAGAGAGGGGAGGCCGGACAGGTGGAGGCGCAGGAAGGGTGGGCTGTCAGGACTTCCCTTCCTCCTCCCAGGGGCTTCTGCTTCTTCAACTCGGTGGCCATCGCCTGCCGGCAGCTGCAGCAGCAGGGCAAGGCCGGCCGGATCCTCATTGTGGACTGGGTATGTCCTGGTGCCTAACCCCTTCAGACCCAGAGCCCTGTGGACAGAGTTCTGAGCCTGGTGTCAGGAAATGTGGTCTCATGTCCTCGTTCTGCATTGGCCTCCTGAGCCTCCGTTTCCCCCTTGTGTAAAAGGCGGGAGAAGACGGTGTACGGGAAGGCCTTCCGTCATCACAGACACCCGCAGCGGGAGGAAGGAATCATTTGAGTGCTGTCTTTTGGTTTCTTTCTGCAGCTCTAATTTCTGCATTTCCCCTCTAGGTAGTGACAGTAATAGTAACAGCATTCCACCAATCCCATTAGCATCCCACTAATCACATCCAGACACTGATGGGTTCTACATGTGACATATTTATTCCTGACTATAACCTGGTTTTCAGACAAAGGAAGTGAGCACAGGGAGGTTAAGTAACTTGCACACAACCACACACCTGGACTGTCCTGAGCCAGATCTGAAGCCCATTGGTTGGTGCTGGCGTACGTGCATCTGAGTATAAGCTGCCCCACTCGGTGTTGATCCTGTGCATGGGACATGCCTGTACAGAAGCTGAGGACAGTAGAGAAGCTTTTCATGCGTGCGCCCGTGTATGGTCCTGTGAATGACCGACTGCAGAGCCACAGCTTCCCTAGATGAATGGCGCCGGGCCTCGCGAACCTGCCCCTCTGCACTTGAGCTTGTTTCTCATCACCGCATCATTCCATGACCTTGGACAAGACACAGTAGTGAGATCTTCTGATGTATCATCCTGGAGCCTTCCCGCTCCTCCACTAATCCCCTCCCACACACTCTCTCACGGTCAGGCCTGCCCTTGGCATTCCTCCTCCCCCAGTCAGCATGTTATATTCACATCTTCGCATACATGCAGAGACGGAGGCTCGAGGAGGGCCCATGGATTTATTGCTTGAGGCCGCTCAACAGGTTGGCTGTAGGAACTCCTGTTTCCTCACTCTGTCTAGGGTCTTGACCCTCAAACTGGCCACTAACCTCAAAACCCTTCTAGCCTGCTCCAGTCCCCATCTCTCCGCTTTCATACCTTCCCTGAGGCACTGCCCATCTCCCACAGGATGTTCATCATGGCAACGGCACCCAGCACACCTTCTACGAGGACCCCAGTGTGCTCTACATCTCCCTGCATCGCCATGACAACGGCAACTTCTTCCCGGGCAGTGGGGCTGTGGAGGAGGTAACCACGTGTCGGGTCTACCTCTTCCAGCCCCATTGACTCTCTCTTGTGACTCTTACTCTGCCTCTGTTACAACTAGCTGTGTGATCCTGGATAGATTGTTTAGCCTCTCTGATCCTCTTTCTCCATCGGAAAGTGAAGGGGGTATATGAGCTGGTCTTGCAGAGCTAACATCCTGGGATTCCTCTCCTGGGACTCGGCTCTCCTCACGTCTCTCTTGCGTCCTGTTTTCCAGGTGGGAGCTGGCAGCGGTGAGGGCTTCAATGTTAACGTGGCCTGGGCCGGAGGTCTGGACCCCCCAATGGGGGATCCTGAGTACCTGGCTGCTTTCAGGTAAGCGCTCTGAGGCCTCGCCCATCAAGGCCACCCTTTCCTGCCCTCCTTCCCAGCAGCACCAGGTTGGAGGCAATCAGTTGGTTTGCCAGCCTGTCCTCATTCAATTAACAGACGTTATAAGCCGGTCCGAGGCAAACAAAAGCAACGGCACTGTTATGCTGGCTTCTAGTAGCCTCCAGTTCCAATGCAAAGACAGGAAATAGAATGAAATAGTCAAAGGGCACTTTATAAAGGCACTTGTTACCAAGGCCAATGTTGATCTGAGTGCTGGGAGGCAGGCAGGTGGAGTGAGCAGACATTCAGTCCAAGAAAGCTGCTTGGAGGAGGTGGGCTTTGTGCAGGAGGTGAGAAACTTAAATTGCAGAGAAAGGTGATGTCCATATTGGGGGAGTTGCCATTCTAGAAGAGCAGCTTTGGGCTCTGTTCAGGAGTCCTTACATATTTCTTTCTGGGGCTCCACCATGCCATTTGGGAAAAGGAAATCTGAAAGTAGGTCTCCAAATACTTTCCTGGAGATATTTTCCATGAGCGCTAATTCTGTAAAAGCCCTGCCCATAGCCCAGGGCTTTGGAAGACAACAAAATGGGCCCTAGAGGTGGGTCAGGGATGGAGGGAGGCAGCTGTGGGGGTTGGCAAGGGCTGAGGAGGAAAGAGTGCATCTGGGTAGCCCGTGATCTCGGAGTCTAGTCACCCTATCAGCTCTTAGGTGGTGAATGGTGAAGTGTGGTGGCAACTAAGTGCGGAGTATTTCTAGCTCCTGAGGCTTAGTGACCTGAACCTTTTTTGTGGCTCTGACCCCTGCACTCTGTAGACACACAAACATACTCTTCTTTCATCCCCTCTGGTACCCCATTCCTGGCTCCCTCCTGCCTTGTTCCAGTTAAGCAGGCTTGGTGGCTGAGCCCTTAGGCTCTGTCAGGGTAATGGCACATTCCTGTGCAGAAGCTAAGGTCAAAGAAGTGAGAGGGGCCCTGGCCTGTTTGGCTCAGTGGTTAGAGTGTTGGCCCACTGACCAAAGGGTTGATTCTTGGTCAAGGGCACATAACTGGGTTGCAGGTTTGACCTCGGCCCCTGTTGGGGCTCAAGTAGGCAGGAGGCAACCAACTGATGTGTCTCTCACGTTGATGTTTCTTTCTCCCTAGTTCTCCCTCCCACTAAGAATCAATGGAAAAAATATCCTCGGGTGAGGATTTAAAAAAACAGAAGTCAGCGGGGCCCATTAAACCTTCTGGGAGATGGGGTACCATGGAGTCCTCACAGCAGGGCGCCCCACAGTGAAGGTGGTAGAGAGGGCTGGCACCGGTCGGGACCCGTGGCCTCCGCCCAGCAAGGCTTCGGTGTGGTGAGCCCTCCTTCTCGCACCCTCACAGGATAGTCGTGATGCCCATTGCCAGAGAGTTCTCTCCGGACCTGGTCTTGGTGTCAGCTGGGTTTGATGCTGCCGAGGGTCACCCAGCCCCACTGGGTGGCTACCATGTTTCCGCAAAATGTAAGGAGGGCTCAACCTGGAGGAATGAGGGGCTAGACTGGGAGGGGAAGGCGGCTGTGTCGGGCCAGGACTGTGAGTGTGAGGATTAGGGTATGGCAGCTGGCCCTGGGATTGGGTTCTCCTAGCCTAGCATAGCCCAGGGTCCTTTCTCACAACCGGCTCCATTCGCCATGGAAAGCTTGACGAGGTCACACCCTGGGGACACAGGAAGCTCAGCCATAGGACTCGCCACCCGCGCCCCTCACCCCTGCCCTAAGTGTGTCATTCCCAGGATGGGCTTGCAGCTTCTTTGAAGGGAGGATAGGAGGAGCAGTGTTCTCAGAATCGAGGGAGCCCACTGAGCCTGCTGGGCCACGAGGCCTTCAGGACAGAAAGAAAAGATGGTGAGGCTCAGTGAAAAAGACGTCGCTGGAGTCAAGGCCCCGG
>PVJC01001271.1:52477-97334 GCA_004026665.1 Murina feae
CAGGAGCTGCCCCCTGGTGGTCAGTGTGCTTCCACAGGGGGAATGCTGCTCAGCCAGAAGCTGAGCTCACAACTGGCGAGCACAGAGGTGGTGGTGGGAGCCTCTCCCGCCTCGTCGGCAGCGCTAAGGACCCCTGGGGGATGTCCCCTTGCGCAGCCTAGGCTGAGGGTCTTTTCCCCCGTAACTATTGCACAAATGTTGTTCACCAGGCCTCTAGTTTTATTTATAAGAGAAGAAGCAAGCAGGGACATAATAGGTGGAGAGGGTCCACCTCTCCACCCCTCTCCCTTCCTTCCCTCCCCTTTCCTCAAATATCTAGGTTTTGGGTACATGACGCAGCAGCTGATGAGCTTGGCTGGAGGTGCAGTGGTGCTGGCCTTGGAGGGCGGCCATGACCTCACAGCCATCTGTGACGCCTCCGAGGCCTGTGTGGCTGCTCTTCTGGGCAACAAGGTGAGCTGCTCTCCCCCATCCATGCCTCTGTGGGAACAGGAGCCCAGCACGCACGCAGGACTGCCCCCAAAGAGCAGATAAATGGGGTGCATCCCTGAGGGCCCACAGATAGGGCAGGGATGGCCAGGCCTAGAATAAGAGGGACAGAGCGGATGCCTCTTCCCCAGGTAAGGCCTGGAGCCAGAAGCTCCTGCCCTAAGCGGAGCCAGAGGCAATGCCTGTCTGCCCAGAGACCAGGAAGCCAGGCCCTCGGCGTGGGGGAGCCTTGGGCTATGGGTCCCCAAGGCTAGGGGTTGATGTCTTGTTTTCTTCCGTAGGTGGATCCCCTCGCAGAAAAAGGCTGGAAACAGAAACCCAACCTCAACGCCATCCGTTCTCTGGAAGCTGTGATCCGGGTGCACAGTGAGTGTGGAGAGAGGACACCCGCTGACCCCAGACTTGGGAGACCCTCAGGGGTGCTGTCACCAGAGCTTCCACCTGCCAACCAAGCCAGGGCCAGTGAGCAACTACACTCAGGCTCATTGGTTAACAGTGCTGGTTCCCACCTCAGCCCTCAGTCCGTGCCACAGGGGCCTTGGACACGCTGCCCGTTTTGGGGGCGGGGTCTGTGGATGATCCCACATTTGGAAAGCACTTTAAGATTTCCATTTCAACTCATTATCTGTGAGCATTCTGTGTAAATACCCATGACCTATGCGAGGGATACACAAAAGGAATAAAGTAGGTTTCCTTGTATCCGGGCCCAGGAAGGGTATGTAGGTAACATAAAGGTGTTGCTGGAACTTTGTACGGAGCCCTCGCTCTGGGCGTGTTCCCTGGACCTGACTTCTCACAACAGTAGGCAGAGTGGGCACGTCCATGGGGGAGTGCGGGGCGGGTGAGTGGCTAGCCGGTGGCTCTCCCCGTGCTGGATCCTGGGCTGACCATTGCTGGGCTGACCACCTGCTCCTGTCCTGTGTTCTGGGCTGACCATTGCTTGGGGCTGCTGCTCTTAGGAACCTTGCATCTATGGGAATAGGCTTGAGGCCACCTCATAGCCATGCTGAGTGCTCTGCTCCCTTTGTCAGGGCTGTGGGGGTCAAGTCGAGGAAGGTTGTGTCTTGAGGTAGAGGCAGGTGAGAGAACTGACCCCAGATTGTGGACACGGCTGCTACTCTTGGACCCTGGCCTGAGGTGTTCGGTCTCAGTACCGGCCTAGGATGTGTGGGGGGGCAGGCTGGAGGACCTGTTTTCGCCAACCCTCTCTGACTAGGCTTCTTGTCCTAGGTAAATACTGGGGCTGCATGCAACGCCTGGCCTCCTGTCCAGAATCCTGGGTGCCCAGGGTGCCAGGAGCCGACGCAGAAGAAGTGGAAGCAGTGACTGCACTGGCATCCCTCTCCGTTGGCATCCTGGCTGAAGAGAGGTAAGACTGACCCCTGGCCGGCAGCCTCTCCACCCCTTGAGCCCTTTCAACCTGAGGATCCCACCATCTTCTTGGGAAGGTGGGCTGAGGCCCTTTCGGCAGCCCCTGGCCCCCCAGTAACCCCATGCTTATCTTCCCCCAGGCCTTCAGAGCAGCTGGTGGAGGAGGAAGAACCTATGAATCTCTAAGGCTTTGGAATGGTTCTGCCGGCCCAATCCTGCCCTTCCGACCTGGTTCTCTTCTCGCCTCTGGCAATAGTACCTGCTCCTGGGGTTTTCAGAGGTCCTCTGGGCAGGTAGTTGTGGCCAGAGAACAGTTCCCTTCACAGTCACGCCACGGAGACTGAAAAGGCCCCTGGGTCTAGGATAGGGACCAAAGAGGACCCTGAGGAGGCAGGCAGGGCAGCCGGCCAACCCCCTGTAGGGCTCTCCTAAAAACAGTCTGCCCGTGTGGCATCCAGGCCCTACTGGGCCCCGTTCCTCAGGACTGCATGGAGGACTGGCTCCGTCAGGCCCACCCATAACCACTATTCTTGGCGCTGTAGACCCTGGACTTTGCACACAGCCCCAGGCTCCACACAGAAATGTGAACTTGGCCTCAGCCAGGGTAGCCCTTCCCAGGCTCTGAGGGCTGGAGCGGGGATGAGGGAGAGAGAGAGGAGGAGCCAAGGGGCCCTAGATCCCTGAGTGCAGGGGGAGTCCCTCCTCTTGCCTGTTTACTCAAATGACTAGGGAAGCCACCCCAACCCCGCACCACCACCGGGCAGTGAGACAAAGCTCCCTCGAGAGCAGGCATCGGTAGGCCCCCTGCTGGTGCGGACCATCTCAGCGCCCTGGTGGAGGCGATGGGTGCTCTTGGAGTTCCGTGCTTCCTGATCCAATGGTGCCAATCCCTCATCTCCCCTCAGAAGCACAGTGGGACCCCCAGGGATCCCTCGGTCACTGCCCCCTCCAGGAGTGTTCTCTTTCTGGGGTGTCTCCCACCCCAGCTCTGACTCCTGCCCCACACAGGACTAGCTTGGCTGAGGGGGAAGGGGATGGGAGAGTAGATGCGAGTCATGGGGGAGGGGAGGCAGACCGGCAAAGTCAAGGCTTCTGGGGCCAAGAAGGACAGTATGTGTGTGCGAATGTGTGCGAGAGTGTGTGTGTGCGTGTGTACATGTCTTCCCTAGGACTGCTCTTCCCTGTGTATGTATGCATGTTTTTGTAAAAAAGAGAAAAAATGGAAAAAAATCTGAACAATAAATGTTTTATTTGCTTTAAAGGTGCACATGACGGGATGGGGTGTGCAGGGGGCACACAGCTCCCAGCACAGCATGCGTCTGTTCGCTGTGGAGGAGAAGGGACCAGCCCCCCTCCAGCTCCTTGCCCTGGTGGAGCTGCCCTGCAGGAAGAATCCATTCTGAACACACTCTAGCTGCCCCTGCCTGCCCCACCTGGGGTAATAAGGAGGTGGCAACTTTGGGCTGAGTCCATAGACAGAGGGCCCGCTGTGGGGTGGGGTGAGGGCAGGTATATAGCTACTCAGAACCTGCTCACTAAGGCATCCCCAAAGAGTCGTAGTGAATCAGACTTACCTGATTCCAGTCCCAGCTGGGAGGTCAGTTGTGTCATGTCACCTCTAGGGGCCTCTGTTTACCAGTTAAAGGCTCCAGAAATAGACACTGTTTATGGTTCCTGCTCTAATGCACCTTGACTTCTTAAGCGTATACTGAGCCTCAGAGAGAGAACAGGTGAGGCCACAGGCCCGGACAAGCTCAGTGCATGCCAAGATGGTGCCAGGGCTGCCAGCGCCTATCTCTGTGGCTCTGAGTGGGCCAAGCTTGTCCAACCTGCGGGACTAGAGCCTCATTACCTCAGACCTGGCCCCAAGCCCTCACAGCCTGGGAGAGTATGAAGGGAAGTGGATCTATCCCCTTCCCATCTGTCCTGCCTCTTGGGTGACAGACACTAAACCCCATCTGTCCTGGCTGAGGCTGTGTCCATGGGCATCCTCACCCTGGCCAGGGTGTGCTGAGAGCCAGAGGAGGAGAGTCACGCCGGTGGGTTCCCTCATGCCAAGGGGACCAGAGGGAGCGGGTCTCTAGCCCCTGAGACACCAACTCCCCTGCCCGCCAGGGCACATTGTGAGCTAAGGAAATAGCTTTACGAGACAACTGGAGACCCAGCACCACCAGCCCTCCCACCCACTGCTCTCACAGTTCCCCCAAGAAACAACCAGAGGCTGTCTGATAACAAACAATCACTGTATTTCTGCTAAAGTGACAGTAACACAGATAAGGCAAAGAGCTGAGGTGGGAAAAGGGTAGACCGTGCAAAATGGCAACCTAACATAAAGACACACACATCAGTAGCCTATTCCCTCCCGAGTCAGGGGAGCCCTTGGGCCAGTGTATGGGCAGAGAGCAAGTTTATCTTTCAAACGGGAGGTAAAAAAAGATAACAGCTCTAGGTGAGGGGCAGGAGTTGCCGGGGGTGGGGGGGCATCTCGTAGCAGGGGGTGTTCTGGGTGTAACCAGGGGCAGGTGTGAGAAGGCCGAGTGGAAATGCAGGGCTGCAGGTGTGTAGGCACAGATCTGGGGTCTTTCCGGCCTACACCATGTGCCCCCTACTCAAGCCCTTCTGGGGGCAGGAGCACCTTCCCCAAGATCCTTAGTGTGGCCTCATTTGGGGAGTCCTGCTCTGAGGTGTGTGGTGCGTGTAAGAGGGAGGACTTGGGTGGTGACGGAGATGACTGATCAGCACACTCGGGAGGCAGCTCTGGGTGGAACAGGGACATTGAACTCTCTGCTCAAGACCTTAGGGGAACAACAGGATGGGATGCTGGGGTTTGGGGTGAGGTCTCTACTGGAGACCCCTTACTTGACCTTCCCTTCCCAGGTTTCCACCCTGGTCTGAGGGAAAGTTCCTGGGGCAGTAGGGACCAAATCACCTGCCCTCAGGCATGGGTCAAGGCCTCTTTGCCCCTCAATTGTTGCCTTGGCCCTTACAAAGCTTCCTCACTGAGTGCTAAGAAAATAGATCTATTTGAAAAGCTTCCCTCCAGCCAGGCTAATGAGCAACAGCAGGACCCCTTTGCACTCCCCCCAGGCCTCCCCCCAAGTGGGCGGGACAGCATCCTAGGAGACCAAAGTCTTCCTGTGTGTATTTCCTGCCACGGTGCTGGGGTACCCCAGGGGTGGGACAGTCCCACCTGACGTCTCAGAAGCTGAGTCCAGGTCCTGAGTACCCCAGGGTGCAGAGATGTCACCCCCTAGGTCAGAAATCGCTGAGGATGCTGATGTCGGCAAAATCAGCCCGGTAGCGGTGCGCGTAGAGGCTGAGCAGGAAGGCCCACTTGAAGGCAATGAAGCTCCAAACGCAGGACAGATAGTAGCTGTTGGGGTCTTTGAGGCCTGCAAGGGAGAGGAGCCCCACTGTGACTCTAGAGGGCCTTGCCCTCTTTCCCAGCCCCTATCCCACAAGGCTGGGGCCACCCTCTCCAACCTCCCAAAGAGGCTGAACCAGCCTTCAGGGTTTGCAGGCAGTGGGATGAGGGAAGGTCAGGGCTGGCCATTCACAGGTGTATGGCATCTTCTGCTTTTGTCACTTTTACCCTCGGCCACTTCCAACCCCCTTGAACCTGCCTGAAGATCAGATTCCCTAGGGTCAGGCACTAAGGCCTTTGGCTTCGTGCTGGTTCCAGCCACCAGGGGGGGGATTCCCATCCTATGACACGGTACTGCAATTAACCAGCAGTGTGCTTTGTGCTCAGCACTTCCCACACATGTCACTGATCCCTTCCAACCCCCGGGAATGGGAATGGCTGCTCTCATTCAACCCACTCTACCTGTGAGAAAACGGAGACACAGGTTACGTGACCTGCCCAGTCCCTTGGATGTGAGCGCCCCCACCCCACCCCCACCACTGGCCCTCACTCTGGTGTCGGGTGATGGCCAGCACGAGGAAGTTGCAGAAGGTGGCAATGGAGACAGCTGAGAAGAGGACGCCCACGAAGAAGAAGCCACGCAGCCCCTTGAGCCAGGTCCTCCAGTAATCCTGCATGTACATGATGTGTGTCACCAGGACCCACAGTGCCAGCACACCTGTGGGACAGACTTGGTCAGAGGGACAGACGCCGCCATCACCCTCTCCTCCCAGCCTCCAGCCAGTGACCCCAGGTCCTCCAGGGACTTTTAGGACCCCTAGGCCAGACCTATTTCTGGGTTAGGAAATGCTGAAATACAAAGACGGTGTTGGTCTCTACAGTCTCGTGACTATGGAATGGAGGTTTTGGAGGCTAAGAGGGCCTGTGCTATCACGAGGGCCTGAATGCAAGAGCAGATAAGGAAATCTGTCTTCTATTCAGTCACACAGTCAAGAGATCGACAAAAATATAAAACCATACCATTCTCCCTAATTTTTTTGTTTGTTTCGGAAAACCTGACTATTTCCTCACACACAAATATTACTTGCATTAATGCAATGTTATTTTTAATATTTTAAATGCTTAAAAGTGTTCTCAGTTTTAATTTCTAATAGGGCACATATAACTCACAGAAACAAAATTCTCTTGGGGTTTCACTACTTTTCATGAGTGTAAAGGGTCCCGGCCTGAGGGCCACAGATACGGGAAGCAGTCCTCCCACCCTGATGTTCCTCCACCCAGCCTGAGGGGCTTTCAAGACCTTGCTCGTGGCCATACTCCCCGTCACTTCCTCCAGTCTGCTGCAAAGGGCAGGCCTGATGCCCTCAGCCTTTCCTGGGTCCACCCCCTGGGCCAGGCTGGGCATTTCCCCTACAATGCCAGCTGCTGCTCAGCCAATACAATGAGTGCCCTCTGTGCCAGGCCGTGCCAGTTGCACAGCCTAAAGGGTGGAACAAATATCAATTCCATTGGCAAGGGTCCGGAGCAGGCCTGCAGGGTCCCAGCAAGGAATGAGAAAATAAGCAGAGCCTGGCTGGTGTGGCCACTCAGACCGGAGTCCTAGGAGTCAGGAGACCTGAGCACACATGCAAAGGAAGGATGGGCCTCTGGTTGAGGAAAGTGGTTGGTTATCTGTGGCAAGAAAGACAAGGAAAGGAAGTTGATATGGAGGTGGGGGTGGGAAGAGTGTTTTGACTGAATCTATGATATTTTAATACATATTGATTTTTTACAGAGAGAAAGGGAGAGGAATAGAGAGTTAGAAACATTAATGAGAGAGAAACATCAATCAGCTGCCTCCTGCACACCTCCTACTGGGGATGTGCCCGCAACCAAGGTACATGCCCTTGACCGGAATCGAACCTGGGACCTTTCAGTCTGCAGACCGACGCTCTATCCACTGAGCCAAACCAGTCAGGGCTGAATCTATGATATTTTAATTCTCAGGCTGGGTGGTAAGTGTAAGAGTGTTTATTAAATTATCTATCCTTTTTCAGTTGCCCAAAGTATTTCATAAAAATGTTTAAGTTGGGGAAAACAAGGCAGAGAGGGGAGCATCACCACAGAACTATGCTTTGTTCACCAGCCAGGAGGCCTGGAGCCATCCTCCATGGCACCCCCTCACGACCTCTCAGAGCCTTCGTGTTTCACATCTACAGATGGTTAAGCCCAAAGGTCCCGCCAGCATGGCAACTTGGAGACTCCAGATCCACCCTAGCGAGGTGCAGCCCTGCCAACCCCGCAGTTTCCCCTCCCACCCTGTTTCACCCACACTCTCCCAGCTCTGCCCCTGCCCACCCCAACCTTCCAAGAGGACGGGGGGGGCCTGGAACATGGGTCCCTCCACCTCAGATCAGGATGAGCCTGAACAAGTATCTCTCCAAGGCCGAGGCAGGCCAGAGGAGGACAGAGTAGCAACCCCATGGCTTCAGCTCACATCTTACGTGATCTGGGTTGTGTGCCAGCCACCCTTCCCAGAGCCTTTCCCTATCTTCTCACCTGCATCCTAAGTGTTCATTTGGAGAGCCAATGGCTTCTTAAAGGGCCCAAGAAGGTGGCTTATTGTCACAGTGCATTTGAGGAACAATCAGAATGGCACCTGTCTGGGCCAGCCCCGTTGCCCTGTCTCCTTAACATCCATGGAGTGGCTGGGGTAGCTGAGCTCTATCTAAGATCCTCTGCTACTCAAAAGATTCTGGAAGCTAGCTCAGGCGAAAAATAAGGTCAGAGCACTTCCTCTGTGACTCAGCAATTCTGGGCTAGGAGATGCTGAAACACAGGCCTATGGAAATGCCATCTCTTAGCCCCCAAATCACCCCCACGTGCCAGAAAGGGCTGAGGAAGAGGCAGATGGCTATCCTGGGTATTCCAGGTCTCAGGTCTTTATGAATCAGCGGCCACAACCTTCCCCACCTCTTGCTTCCTCTGCACACAGGGCTCACCTCCAGATAAACACAAGCCAAGTCTGGAAGCAGGCTCAGTCTCACCTACCCGGCTCTCACCACTTTCTGCGGAAGGACCTCCCTCACCAACTCCGCCCGAAGGTGCTCAGTGAAGGGGCAGGAGCCCCCAATGGCCCCTCAGGCAGGAGGCAGCTGCCCTCAGCCCTGCTCCTTCCCTAGGATACTATGGGCTCCATGAGCCTGGTCTGCACAATCCAGGCAGAATGGAAGGTCCCCAGGCCCACCCACACGCATGTCCATGCCAGACCTCACCCCTCACTCCACCCGACCTGCTTCAAGGAACAGAGACCCTGCTTCTCAGGGAAAAGCAAGGCCCATAGGCTCCTCTCACTCTCAGCTCCCCTGGGAAGAACACAGAGCCATTTGGACTCCTGGGGCAACTCTTCTATTCTTTTCCTCTTTCTTCGTCTGCTAGGTGTAGAGTAAGCGTGTGTGTGTGTTTCCCCAAGGTTCCCACAGCAAAACTTTCTTCTGCAACTGCCTTTCCTCCAAGCTTCTTCTCAGGCACCACCAGGATGGGAGAGGGCGGGTCTCCACCCCCCAGGCTCACCCTGTCCCAGAAACCAGCACCCCACTGGCCACTGCCTGGTACCCAGGAAGAAGGAACACACTAGGGCTGCCCTTGGGTGAGTCGGCAGTTTCTGAGCTAGAAAATGCCAAGTCAGAAGTGGGGTGCTCACAAGTCAGTAAATTCGCTGATGCATCACCCCAAAAAGAGGAAGAAGTCTGACTGGCTACCGACTCTCAGAACCCACGCGGGGTGGACAGGGCACGTGGGTAGCCCTGGGCAGGCAAGCCCTCCCTCGCCAGGCAGCTTTGGTTCTTCCATGGCCACCTCCTGGTTGCCCAAGGCCAGACTGTCAGGGAGGCAGCAGGACCCTGCTCCCGCTGATCACTGCCCTGGTGCCCAACTCCACAGCTGGCCCGCCTCAGAGGGAAGCCCGCAGGGAGGGAGAGAGGGCAGAGTTGGGGTTGGAGGGAAGCCCCAGGACTCCCTGGAGCATAAGCTAAAGGGCCTAGTTCGTGGCCCTCCAACAGGCGGCTGTGAGATGAATGAGAGAGGACACAAATTGCAACATTTCAGGCCTGAAAAGGAGTGGGAGGTGAGTGGAGGGGTGGGTGGGTGGGTAGGGGGCTGGGGGTGTGTAGGGCGTAGGTGTGGATAGGGGTGTCTCTGAGATCATCTCCTTCACTGGCATCTCCTCCCACTCCTTACAGATGAGAGGCCCAGGAGGCAGTGATGGGCCCAAGGTCACACAGCCTGGGCTCACTGCACCAGGCCAGACTCCCAGCACACCCAGCTCTGATCCCAGGGATGGCCCTCCCTCCCCACCCCCAGACAGCCCCCATCTGAGGTCTTATCAGTACAACCACAGCGCCTGGCCTGAAGAGGGCTGGCGAGAAACAGGAAAAAAACCTGTTTTAAGAAGAGAACCAGGAGAAACAGGGTAGATGGTGCGGGTCCGGGGTGGAGGGAGGAGTCGGGTCTGCAGATAGGTGCCCCCAGGGAGAACAGAAAGCCACAGGGGGTGGGGCATCCAGGCACGCATGAGAGCAGCCCAGCCAAGGCACCCACCACCCTTCCTTGGTGACTCCCCAGTGCTCTGGTTGGCACTGCGCAGGCTGTGGCTCTGTGTGCCCTCTTATAAGGCAGAACTTTCACCTCCCCCTCCTTCTCTCCCCAGGGGCGGCTCTCAGTAAGCAATGGGTCAACCTATGTATTTGTCATCAGACGTAAGGTCTCTTTGGGCAGAGGATTTTAGTAATGGAATAAGTACATCGTATGTCAAAGCATTCCCCTTACATGTATTTTTTCCCCAAACGTCTTTTCCCACGCGTACTATTTCATGTAGCCGTGTAACCCCAGGCGAGCTATTTATTCCGTCTCAGCCTCCGTCTGAACAGGCACAATGATCATGCCTACTGCACAGGACTGACATAAGGATTAAACGAGACAATGGAAGCAGATTGCTTAACAGCGTCTGGCACGTAGAACGCATTCAAAGAGTTAGCAAGTAGGAAAAAAACGTTTCATTTTCACACCAATTTCACAACACAGAGGGGTTCACGGCATGGCCTGAAGGCGCGCAGGAGTACACAGCACCGGTGACACCAGGCTCCCACCAGGGTGCTGGCCTTCTCGCTTCAGTCCCGTCTCCGCTTCCCTCCTAGAGGCACTGGAAGGGCGGTGGGGGCGGCTTAGCAGGTGTCGGTGGAGGAGTCACAGCACCAGGGTGGCAAAGAGACACCAACGCGGCGGAGACAAAACGTCCATTTCCCTCCCAACCCCAGAGCGCTCTCCCAGGTCCCCACCAGGGACTCGGCTGGGGGGGTCCACGCCAGAAAGAGGCAGGCGGGCTTCCCCAGGAGCCCCCGGCCCCCCTTTCCACGTACCCATCTCTGCCCGCACCCAGCCCCCAAGGGAGAGGCGCTTCGGGAGCGGGACCCCCAGAACAGGTGGGCTTGGAGGGTCTTCACGCGCAGCCCAGGGGCAGCCCGGGGAAGCGGGGCGAGCGCGGCGGGGCGCAGGGAGGAGCTGTCATGGGCAGGGGGCGGGCGGAGGCGCCAGGCAGGCAGGCGGTGCCCACCCCGGCGGCGGCGGCGGGACGTCGGCACCCGGGTAGCGCCGGGGCTCGGAGAAGGCTTGGGCCGCGGGAGGCCTGCGCTGCGAAAGGCGGTTTGGGGCAAACATCCCACCTGCTCCCCCGGGAGGTGTCACCCGCGCGGAGCCTCGGGAGCAGAGCGCCTCCCTCGCCCCACGACCCGGCCCCAGCGCCCCCTGAGCCCCGGGGTACCTGCGAGTCCCCCCATAGCCGCCGTCCACGGCTGGCTGTAGACCACCGTCCACACGATGAAGATGGAGAAGCCGGCCGCGGAGCTGAGGCCGGAGTAGGCGGCGCGGAGGCCGAGCTGCCTGCGAGACGGCGCCATGGGCTGCGGGCGCCGGGCGCGAGGGCGAGCACCGCCTGCGGGAGTCACAGGTGCCGGGCCCGGAGCCGGAGCCCGAGCCGCCGGCCGCCGGAGCTCCGCCCAGCCCCCCCCATCTCCGTCCCCCGCGCCGCCGCCGCCGCCCGCACAGCGCCCTCCCTGGCCGGAGGCCGCGGGAGCCGGGGCCGCGGAGCTGGCACCTGCGGGCCTGGGCTGCTGGGCTTTCTGAGGGTCAGGGGGCGCCTGGCACAAGGGCAGGCCCCGGGCTGGTCCTCAGACCCACCGCATCAGGATGCTTGGGCATCGGCGGGGCCTAGCAATACATGTTTGCAGAAGCCGGCTGCGGGGGCTGCTTTAGACGTCTAACCTCTGGGTAGGAGGCACATTCTCTTTTAAAATGTGAGATTTAAATATCTCATTAAAAATTAACACATAAATTAAGAAACATGAAAGTGCACAGTGAATATGATTCCTTCCGCCCTGCCCGGTTCCCTCTCAGACCTTCAGATGGTGCTTCACACTGACGCTTGAGGATCCCTGCCACCGTCCCCTTCTAACTATGGCCCACACTCCCCTTTCCTTTCATCTCTGCAAGCCTCGGCCCCTCACCCCCAATCCCTACCAAACGTCACCTCCACCCTCAGAATCAGATGAAAGGGAAAACCCGACCTGACACAGAGCCTTCAGGGCACTCAGAATCAAGTTGAGGAGCCCATCACATACCTGCACAGAATAAGTAGCCAGTATTTCTTGTATTCATTTCTTTTCGCTGAAAATTACCACAAATTTAATGGCTTAAAATAGCACACATTTATAATCTTCTAGTTCTGTAGACCTCAAAATGGGTCCCCCTGGGCTGATCTGAAAGGGATGGCAGGACTGCCTCCTGAAGGCTCAAGGAGAAAATCTGCTTCCATAGCTAATTACATTCCTAGCCTCAAGGCCTTCTTCCTTCATCTCTCCTCATCATCTCCTTTGAACTCTGCTTCTGTGGTCACATCTCTCTCCCTGACTCTGCTCCCTCCCTCTTTTCCCTTATAAGGACCCTGGTGATTAAGAATCTGGATAATCCAAAATAATTTTCCCACATCAAAATCCTTAACTTGCCCAACTGGCCTGGCTCAGTGGTTGGGCATCAACCTATGAACCAGGAGGGGACGATTCGGTTGGATTCCTGTCAGAGCACATGCCCAGGTTGCGGACTCCATCCCCAGTAGGGGGTGTGCATGAGGTGCCCATCACTGATTCTCTCCCATCACTGATGTTTCTATCTCTCCCTCTCCCTTCCTCTCTGAAATCAATAAAAATATATTTAAAAAATTCTTAATCACATCAACAAAATCTCCTTTGCCACGTGACGTAATATATTTGCAAGTTCTGGGGATTCGAACACCGACATCTTGGGAGAGGCATCAGTCTGACTGCCACACCCTCCTGAGATTAAACTCCATTACCACCTTTGTTCACACCAACCCTAGATGAATGTCGGGCACATAGTAGCCCCTTAATAAACATTAGTTAAATAAATGAATGCAAGTGAATAAAGGTAAGCATTAAATAGCAATCATGCACGTGAAACCTAGGCAGGGTATGATTAATTAATTGCAAAAATGAGTGATGTAAACCAGTGTAAATAAACCCCATCTGCTTCATTTCAGAATCGTCTGGGAGCTTCTTTAAAAACAAAAGACCCCAGACTCCTCTCCTGGCCCATTACATGTGAATGTTGGGAGTATATAATTTTTTTTAATGAGAAGTGATTTTAATGTGGTGAGAACCCAGCCCTCCTCTGGGAACCGCTGGTGGAGAGACTCAGAGCTTGACAGTCAGAGAAGGGAGTGAGCCCCAAGGTCCACAGTACACTGCCATGGATGGCTTCAGAGTCCACAGTACCCTGGCCAACTGGCATGACACGCCAGGCAGTGGCAACAGCATGTATACGGACAGCACAGAGGGAAGAAATAACATGTCAGGTTGGGAATCTGTAAGTAGTTTGTGGTCTGTGGGCGGAATGTTGGGTTTTGAAGTTAGAAATGTTCTGAACACGAAGGGCTTTGAGAGCTCTGCTAAGGAGGCTGGCCCCCTCCCTGTGGAGCCAGGGGAGGGAAGAGAGTAACAGTTCTGTGTTCTGGAAACGTAGCCACACTAATAGTGTGGGGGTGAAATTTTCTCCGACTGTGAAGTGGAGACAGCAGTGAAATCTACAAGTGTTGTGATGAGGACATGGTGCCTAGCACATAGTAGGTGCTCATTAAATGTCCACAAGTACGATTAGTAGCAGCAGACCAGCTGACATGGCAAATGATGTGTGGAGTCCGGAAGGTGGTTTAGGTCAAGGCAGTGAGGATGGAAACAAGGGTGCTGATTCAGGAGATACTTAAACTATTAGAACCTTAAAGGTCAGGAAGGGACTAATTAGCTGGGCAGACAGAAAGGAGGAGAGCAAAAATATTATGAGTAGACATATTAGGAGTATTGTGGCATAGAGAGCAAACTTGTTAGGCTGGAGTATGAAATTGTGCAAGAAAATAATGAGGAAATAATTATGCAACAGTAGCTTGGTCCCAGGTTGTACAAGAAAGTTAAGGGCAGGCGGAAACTTTTTCTTAATTGTGGAAACTTTTTCTTAACTGTTGACGGATTTTATACTCAGATAGGGTTACCACTTACTCTGTGGCCCTTGGCAACAAATTCGATAGAAGTTTCTGCCAAGAAAAAAAAAAAATTCTATATCTATGCTCTCCAAAATGATATTACTCACATATGGCTATTATTTGATATGTGACTTGCTGAATTTTCAATGGTTTTTAGTTTTAATTTAAATAATCACATGTGGCTATCATATTAGCATGTGGTCCTCTCAGAGCCCGATTGCTCCATCTAGCTGATGAGAATGATGATGATGCCATATAGGCTTGCTGTAATGGTTAAGGTTTATTGAGACTCTACAGTAAAAGCACTCACCACAGTATAGCTCAACACATTTTTATTGCTGCTATGGAAATTGTTTGCTGTTGTTATTATTGAACAGGAACAGCATGACATAAGCCATGTCTTGGGAATATTAGACTGTGGTACCCAGGTTAGACTGAATGGGAAAGAAAACTGTAAAAGGGAAGCATTCACGAGGCTATTTCGGTGGTAAGGCGTGAGTTCATTGAGATCTTACTTGAGAAGGCCCGCGAGAATGGAAAAAATGGAAGGATTGCGGAGCTACAAGTAGAAAGGCGTCCATACGATTCTTCCCACATCAGCTTCCTTTCCGAAGAACTTTGAGAAAGCACACTCCCAGCCCAATCCAAGACAGAAACCACTGCCCGCCCCCCAGAAACTGCAAATGCCCACCATTAGCCGCTCTTTTTCTGGCACGCGACATACTAAAGTTGAACTTTGAACATTTCCCAGGTTCTTTGCAGTTAAATTGATGCCATGGGAAGGAGTTCTGAGCAATGAGATCAAAACAGAAGCAACGTGTGCCATTACCGGGTTGGACCCATACGAATTCCCCATGTATCTGCCATTCCCTCCTCCTCTTCTGTGACGATTTTAGGGGCCACATGTTGAAGACAGCTTAGGATCCTTGAATGAATGAGTGGAGGAGAGCTACTTCCTCCATCCCACAGCCCCTCATCGGACTGTAACAGGAGTGAGAAGTGCACCTTTGTTGGGCTAAGCCCCTGAGATTTCAGGGTTGTTGATTATAGCTAACCTTATTATCACAATACACCATCCTCATTCCATTCAGGTTATGTAAACATAGCCTATGGCTAACCTGTCTGAACTATCAATCCCTCTGAAGTCACTTTGAACTGGGTCCCGCCAATATGAAGGCAGATTCCTGATTCCCACCTGCAGGAACCTTGCCTCCTAAGCCATTTCTTCCTCACTCCCCCCACGCAGGCACATTCCAGACATATCTTCTCCCACAAGGCTGGTCAAGGCTACGCTCACTAAGCTGTATTCCAGCTGATAAAATGTGTCAGGACGTCCTCCTCTCTGTTCCTCCATCCCCACCCAGCAGGATGTCATCTGGAGCACGTCCTTCTTTTCTATGGCTCCAGCCCCAAACCTAGATGTCATTACTGAGTCCTCCTTTTCCTTCACCCACGGCATCCAAATCATTAGCTGGGTCTGCCCTCTCCTCTTTCCATCCCCTTTCCACCACCCTAGTTCAGTCACTATCATCACCTCCACTGCCTCCTGCAACAGCCTCCTACCTGGTCT
This sequence comes from Murina feae, assembly GCA_004026665.1. NCBI lineage: Eukaryota > Metazoa > Chordata > Mammalia > Chiroptera > Vespertilionidae > Murina > Murina feae. The sequence goes on from PVJC01001271.1 coordinate 67,856, forward strand.
TCCTCTGCTTGTTCTTTCCCCTCCAATCCGTTCTCCACCCAGCAGCTGGCGTGATCTTTAAAAATGATAAGAACCTGCCCAGCCAGTGTGGCTCAGTAGTTGAGCATTGACCTATGAACCAGGAGGTCATGGCTCGATTCCCAATCAGGGCACATGACCGGATTGCAGGCTCAACTCCCTTGTGGGGGACGTGCAGGAGGCAGCCAATCAATGATTCTCTCATCATCGATGTTTCTATTTCTCTCTCTCCCTTCCTCTCTGAAATAAATAAAAATTAAAAAAAATAACAACCAGAACGGGGTACTGCCCTGCTATAACCCCTCCAATAGCTTCCCACAGCTCTTAGGGTGCACTGATGGGCCTCGCCAACGTCAACTAGCCTCGGCCCTGCTCGCGTCACCTATGGCACACTGGCCTTTCTGTGCACGAAGGTGCCAAGTTTGTTCCTGCCTCAGGGTCTTCGTATTTTGTGCCTGGAACACTCTTCTCTGAGTGCCCATAAGATCAATCCCTCATCACTCCAGCCTCAGCTCAAATATTACCTCCTCAGAGAGGCAATCCTGTTCTTGCGTGAAGTACAATCCCTCGCCTGATTTATTTCCCAAAGCACTTATACTATGTGAAATTACCTTATGTATTTGTTTATCCTTTCTATCCACGCCCCTGCCACTCCATTGGAATATAACTTCATGAATGCAGGGGCTTTATCTGTTGGGCACTGACTTCTCTTGGTTTGTTCAGAGCTGTCTTGGTTTTACCACTTGGTCTAGGGCAAACCGTGATGGTTTGTCACCCTATATCCTGCCTCGATTATTCTGCATTCCCAGCATCTAGTCTAATGCCAGGTGAAGAGGTAGAATTCAATAAATACTTGTGCAATGAATAAAGGAAAGAAGAGCTAGCTGTCCATAAAGAATTTTTTGATCCTGGCTCTAGGGGGCAGCCTTCCCCAACCTTGTGACTTGAGACCTAGCTTTGCAAAGTTGGGCTAAAATCTGTGCATGAACTTAAGTGGCGAGTTCCACAAGATCCGCCCCAAAGATCTTATATGGTTCCCTTGCCCATCCCCTTGTGGAGTTCAAGGCTGCGAACTCTGATTAAGGCAGCCCAAGGTTGTGCCTGACACAGAGCTGGGTCCCCTGTCTCCAGCCCACCTTGGCCCCCTTCCGCAGCTTCGTGAGGTCAGGCTTACAGACCACAGAGCAGAAAAGACTGTCTCAGAGAGGAGGAGCCGGTGGCAGAAGGCATCTGGGTTGAGGGCTCAGATCCAGGGGTTCACCTTGGCTCCTCACTGCTGCTCGCCAGGGCTGTGGCTGTCTTCTGACCCTCAAAGGGGATACCTTCCCTTTTCAGAGCTAGAGAAACTGCTCAGCATCTGGCTTCTCGCTGAGACCCACTTCCTCTGCCTGCTCACTGACAGTCACTGACAGTCAGGAAGTCCACACAGAAGGCAGGTTCCTGAGAGGATGCTGAATGGAAGCAACAGGTCTCAGAGCTCAAGAGCTTAATGAGCGTCAGAGTATCCGAGGCAGGTGAGAGGCAGCAAGGGGAGGGGAGGGAAGCATGTGCTATTGCCCTGCAGTAGCATTTGGGAGGGCAGCATGCAGAGGCCCCGGCCTGCTCACCTCTCCTAACATTCTCTGGCGACTCCCATCTCCTGACCTGCACACCCTCCTAGGTACCTACTCCAACTCTCTTTTTCCTTTCACTTTGAGGTTGTTGTCGGCTGAGGGAAGGGGGAGAAGAGAGAGAAGGAGAGCTGCGAAGCCTGCCATTGACCTCTACATGGCCTTGCACCTGGTACCTCGGGGCTAGGGGAGGGAGAGAATACTAAGGCTGAGAGAAGGAGGGGAGTGCGTTATCTCTTCCTGAAGGACAAAGCCTGGCACAGGGATGAGTATATATTTGTCTTTTAGATTTGAATTTGGGGATTTGATGTTTGAAATGAGAAAGTTAACTGTGGAGGCTTAATCAATACATCCAGATTCTCCTGTAGTCCAGCGGCAAGGCACTGGGTGAAGTTAAGGGACTAGAGCATGGAACCCCCAAATAGCACCTAGAGAGGTCACATCTGAGGCACTTCCAGGAGGAGGAAGAGGATAGAAAGATTCCAGGAAGAAGGACAGATGTGGGGTGTGGGGGGGAGGGAGTTGAAGGAGGTGAAAGGACCCACGGCAGGAGCAGGGAAATTAGTTCACCTATTTAACTGAGGAAACTTCTCTGTAGGGCCCCTGCGTGCAGGCCCCTGACTGAGGTCCTGCAGCCTCCGGCAAAGCAGAGCCGGTCCCTGCCCTCTGGGAGCTTACATTCTCCTGGAGGAGGGATCGCTGGTAATAATTAGGCAGATTTCAGTTCCTTTGTGGTGAGCGCCACGTGTTTGGCAGGGAACTAGGGGGAATCCTGGCACCAGCTGGGGCTCTATCAGGGGAGAAGAACCAGGCTGAGGTCAGGGCTGCTTTGCCCGGCTCCCAGGGCTCCTGCAGCACCCTGGCTAAGGTTGGGGGAGCCTGAGGTCCAGGGAGAACTGAAGCCTCAGGGAAGATTAAACTGGGATTCAGGCCCTTGGAGGGGCAGCCAAGAGCAGGAAGGGACTGCCAGAGACCTGGGCTGGGACCTCTGAGCGGCAGGAGCTGCCTCTCTCTGGGGAGGGAAAGACTGACAGTGGAGGAGAGGAAGTGGCCTGCGGCGGCTCTCTCATTCAAAACTGCAGACTTTCCTCTCTCCCACTTCCTGCTCTGGACCCCATGTCTCTCTGCTTCCCGCTCTGGACCCCATCTTTGCAGCCTTCCCTGGGCTTTCAGAGTGTCCCCTCTGGAGGGAGGAAATGGGCAGGAGCTCTGGTGCCTGGAAGTCTTTGAATGTTCAGCTTCCTCCGTGGCCAGCACTTCCTGAGTGGGATTCGGGGCGGGATTCGGGGCAGGATTCGGGGCTCCTCTGATGCTAGGAAGGGGCCACTCTCCCTGCTCACTGGCCCCATTACCCACGTTCTTGCCCCCTCCTCAGCCAGGGCTCTGGATCCAGACAGAACTGGGCATCTGCAAGCTGAGCTGGGGCTGAGGCTGGGGCTCTCTTAGACCTCTGTGGCTGACTGCCTGGTCTCTGAAGCACACGGTGCAGGGAGCACAGTCTGAGTCCTGAACAAAGGCTGCCCGGATAGGCTGGACGGTGGGAGGGCTTGAGACTGGGCTTGGAAAGGCTGGGAAAGCTGGGAAGACGGAAGGGGAGGAGGCAGTGTGGGTGGGGGCCGGGAGTGGTGGAGCTGGGGGAAGGCTAGGCAGACCAGAAGCTGGGGCATGGTGCAGGAGTGAGGGAAACGGACATGCCGAGCGGGAGGAAGGGTGGCCCAAACCAGACTGAAGCCACCATTTTAGAACACTAATTACCCAAGGTCAGATGCAGTGTCTCCTGGGTATTTGGAACACACATACCTTGAAAAGTAGCACTGGAGGGAGATTTCAGCTACGGTTTTATGCACATTCACATATGGCCCCATTTCCCTGGTAGGCAGGCCCGTTCCCTTCCTTTCAGCACAGCTCCAGACCTGCCCCTGCCATCTCTGCTGCTCTCCCCGCCTCTGCTTCCCCTATGGCCCAGTCACTACCACTGGCCAGCTCACTGACTGCTTCCTTGCCCCTCTCATGCATGGACAGTGTGAGCACCAGTCAGAAGAATGTGCCTCCATGAAAGTGTGGGGCCCCTGCTCTTGCCTCGGTCATCTCCCCACTGGTCCCAGCCTTGTCTCACCCTCATGACCTTCCTTCTAACATGCTCACCTCTCCCTCCTGGAGAAGACAGGAAGGAGCTCACCTCTCCTCTGCCTCCCTGCCCCACCTCTGTCCTAAATGACTGGCTCTGACCTGCTTGTCCTAAGGAGGTTTGGCTCGGTGCCCACCAGGGTTCCAGCTCCCTGCCTCTGCCCCCACCCCAGGAATGGGCAGGGAGGAGGTGGGGGAATTGAAGTGGAATCACCCTTGGGGAAGGAGCCTGGGCAAGCATCACAGAGCCCAAAGGTAGAGCCCACGTGATGGTACCTATGCTCTTCTCAGTCCCTCTCCATGTCGATCAGCCATGGCCGAGGTGGACTCCCAGGGATGCTGAGGGAGGCTGCAGTGGCCAAGGAACCAGGCAGAGCCCTTACACCCTCTGGCCTCCAAGCTGGCCCTTTCTGCAGGAGGCCTGGCCCCCTGGAGCCCTCCCTGTTAGTTAAAACTTCCTCCAACCGCCCACTCTCCTTTCTACCAATCAACCTCAAATGACATAAATGAGTCTGTGAGCAAAGTCTGCGGCACAGGAGAAAAGAGTAAGAGACAAAGAACAGCAAGGAGGGGGAGAGATGGCAAAAAATGCCCTGAAAATGGACTGAAAAACCACCCCCCACCCCCACCCCTTCCACCCTGCCCTGGGCAGGCACCTGATGACTTCCCACAGTTCCCATTCATTTCATTTCCACCCATACTCAGTAAGCACCTACTGTATGCCAGACACTGGGTAGAGAGGCCCAACCAGATTAGTGTGTTAGGGTGAGAAAAGAAAATTCCACTGGACTCTGTGGTCCTGAAGCCCAGTATCTGCTCAGTTTTAGATCGTTCGTGTACAGCAGAGTTCCTGGCACTTACAGGGAACGTTGTGGAATGAATTACACATTCTTGTGGCATTCCATAGGGAGGATGTTGAGCGTAGTAGTCAGGGAGTCAGTACAAAATAGTGGGGAAGAGTGTGTGGGTGCTGCAGATGGACTGCCTGAGCTGGGCTCCGCCCAGTTCAATGTGTGAGCTTGGGCAAGCTACTCTACCTCTCTGGCCTCAGTACCCTCATTTGCAAATAGGGATTGCTCTGAGGATTAAAAGGTGATGTCTATAAAACGGCAAACAGTGTCCTGCACATAGCGCTGCTGGGAGACCATCACAGGGCTGGAGCAGGGGCGGGAGGGGGCGGGCAGGGTGCATAATGGATGGATGCAACAGATTGTTCATTAGATGAATCCACCAGCCTTGGTGGCTGATTGGATGTGGGAGAAGGAGGGAACAAGGTTCCTTGCTAAGGCAGTGGTGAGGCTCCTGGAGCAGGAAGCTGAGAGGGGCAGGGCAGGAGGAGCGGCACGGTGGTGGAGAGGGAGTTTTAGACCTGCCTGGTGAGAAGGACCTGTGAAGATGCAGGAAGCTGTAGGCTCCATAAGCAAAAAGGCCTGTGTGGAGGAATATAGCCCAGAATCAAGGCCAGAGCTGAAAAGCCCTCCTTACCCATTCACCCTCCTCAACTATTACTTGGGAGCCTCTGCGGTCCCTGGCCACCTGCCTGAAGAGAATGCGGCAAAAGCTTGCTGTATGGGTAGACTGAGTCCGGGGGCCCTGCTCTCCAGCCTCCATCATCTGCCTGTTCCTCTGCCACCACTGCAGCCTGTGTGCACCCAGGTCTGGGGGCAGTGAGCCTGGATGTGGGTGTTCCCCCTTGATGGGAACTGTCAGGCTGAGGCAGGACTGTGAGTGGTCATGCACCTGGGCTCTAACCGCTTCGGTAGAATCCCTCAGTGTTCCACACCTTCCTAGTCATGCACCTCGGGCATGACGGTTGACCTTTTGGTGTCTCAGCTTCCTCACCCGTAAAGTGAGGTAATAATAATACCTATCTCAGGATTGTTGTGATGATTAAATCAGTGAATGTATATAAAGTATCAAGTACAGGGCCTGTGCATGTTAATTATTATTATGTATCTGTCCAGCCTGGGCAGGGCCTGGCATGTGTCCCTCAGATGACTCACCATCTGGCTTGGGATGTCTTCCTCAGACACACTGCCCTAGTTCCCGGCCCGTCCAGGCCTCAGCCTCCATCAGATCTCTACTGAGCAGTCATTCCACTGGCCAGCCTCCACCCAGGAATCCCGAGCCATGGAAACCTGCCCATCATGGGCTAGGTGGGAGCCAGTTACAACAATGAGATAACTGGAAGGTCCTTCCTTGGCTACCAGTGAACAGGTAATCACCAGGTCATCTTCTCAGGGAGGGGGAATGAGAAAGACACGTGAAAACAGAAAGGCGAGGAAAGGATATGTTGAGGGAGAACACAGGTGGGGGAAAGTGGGTTTGGGACACTTTCATTTTCACCGATTTGAACGACTTTCTTTAAATCCTTGCACCCCACTCCTCAGTTTGTACCCTTCAGCTTCCTCCCTTAGACACATAGTCCAGATCAGAAGAATGAATATAACATATACACAACACAGCCTAGCATGGGGGTTCAGTGAAGTCGGGCAGTCTGAGTTCAAGCCTCGGCTCCATTATCTACGAGCTGTGTGGCCTCGAAAAGTTACTTAATACCTTTGAGCCTCAGTTTCCCCGTCTGCAAAGTGGTAATCCGTAGGGCAATGGCGGAGATTATACACTGGACATGTGAAGCACGTGGACCCATGCCGGGCACTTCCAGGCTCTGTGGCCTGCGGAGAGGTCTATAGCAGCAGATGTCGCACCTCATTCCCCAAGGTAGGCGCAGGAGGAAGGGTGTTCTGACCCCACTGACAGTCTCTGGAAACTCCCCTGCAAGTGCTTCTAGACCAGGTCACTGGCCACAGCAACCTGAAACTTCAACACTCCCCACACCTAGCTCCCCCTGAGCACTCTTCCCCAAGCACCCCGTGACCCCAGCCTGCTATCCCTTCCTGCCAGCATCCAAGCTGATCTTCCTTCTGCCAGATTCCCAAGGCTTGGGTGGGTGGACTGGGGCTTGGGTCCAGATCGTCCTCAGGTCCCCTCCTTCCCTGGAGGGACGTTGAAAACCCCACCATGGTTTCTCACAGTGTGGACAAAGCAGAGAACCTGAGGCTGCTAATTCAAAATACAAATTTCCCATTTCGTACCAATAGAACTGAATCTGAACTGGGGGGAGGGGGGAGGGGTGTGGAACCTGCCTTTGGATGAGCTCCCGGGAAGATTTTCTAATGCACAATCATCACAATGAAAGCTGGCAGCCCCACCCCAGCTCCAAGGACACAATCATCTGTGGCAGATGGGGACTCAGTGTCCCAGAGCAAGAGGATAGATTGTTAGAGAAGAGTTTCCCGCAGTCCAGGCAGGCTCCCCAGCAGAGGGAAAGGGACTGGGATGGGGCCGAAGGGAGCGAGTCCTAGAAAGTCGGGGGCGGGGCGCGCGCCTCTTCCTAAAACCCTCGTGAACTCGCTGAGCAATTACCCGGCGCCGCAGGAGTCGCTGTCTCTCAGGCCCGTCAGAAGCAGGCGTGGGGCGGAGAGGGAGGCGCTGGGCCACCGGCGCGGTGGTGGAAACTGAGGCCCAAGGAGGGGACGAGCCTGCACGGGACTCTTGCAGTCCCGGGGCTGGGCTGCCCCCGCTCGCCGCCTGGGCGCGGGTGGAGGACGGGCTCCTCCGAAAGCCCCTCTTTTCCAGAAGCTCAGCCCCAGCTTCATGCATCTCCAAGCACAGCCCTTCCTCTCCAGCCTCAGCTTCCCCCACCGCGCCCGCGAGTGCAGCGGGGTGGGGGCGGAGAGGGGGGCACGGGATGTGCATCTGGGAGCGCAGCGGTGGGAGGCCCGGCCGTGGGATTCCCCAGCGGAAAGCAGCCCAGTCCCTCCCCTGGCTGTCTGGGACCCTGAACCGAATCAGGAGGCAGAACGCCCCAGCCGGGAAGCGGCCTCAGCCCGGATTTCCCTCCCGGGTGGGGCCACAATGACTCACCTCCCGCCCCCTCCCCCCTCCCCCCGGTTTCCTTGTTTGCATTTGTCCTCCGGGCCACGTGGCGACCGGTGCAGCCACTCACCGCCCCTACGCGGTCACCTGAGCCTAGTGGCCCCGGCACACCCCCCAACACCCCGGGTGCTCCTGCCCCCCGGGGTTTCTCGGAGCTCCGGCTCCTGTTCGCTCTGCACACCCCGGAGTCGGGTCTCCCCCCCCCCCGCCCGTGTCCGCCCCCTGTCCTACGCCCTCCCTCCTCCCTGCCCCCTCAGCTGGCCCGGGAGGGGAAGGGGCGGGCAGCACAGGGGGTGTGACAGCTCCCGCCCGGACCAGTGCCAGCTGCAGCCTCGCTTCAGTGCCCCGTGCCAGCTGGCTCTTTCGTCTGGGACGGAGGTGGACGCTTGGGCTCCTCGTCGCGGAGGGGGGAGGCCCCCCCACAGCCCCCAGCCCTCCTCCCGCCCAAGAGGAGCCGCTCCTCCCAGCCGGCCTCTGGCTGCTCTGGCGGTGGGTCCGGCTAGGAACTGGCCCTGATCCCTGCGCCCGGGACTCCGAGCCCGCAGCCCTCCAGGATCCCCCTATCGGAACTGACCGGGGCGAGCTCGCTGGGGAGCCCCCCAGCCTTTTGCTAGAGCCTGCAGGGCTGGACGAGCTTGAGAAGGATCATGAAGGTGGGTAAGGGGGGGCCAGGGGTGAAGAGCAGCAGAAGGGGAAGCCGACAGATGGGGAGTTTGGGTGGGAGAGAAAGGTGGGTCATGGGGGAGGGAGGAGGGGAGAAGAAGCGTTGGAGCTGAAGCTACATTCCTGGGGGATCCAGTGAGTCCAGTTCACTGGGAGGTGGTGGAGGTCCCTGCAGGGACTTGGGTGGCGGGGGTGGGGCAGAAGTCCAAAGAACGCTGGGAAGGAAGGCTCTACCTCCCGCCGGCGGGAGACCCCTAAGTGCGCCAGACCGGCAAGACCCAGCGAAGGTCTTCCTGTCCCTCCCCCAGCTCCTGGCAGGGCTGCAGCACCTCCGCCTGCCCAGTCCAGAGGATTCTAAGGAAGCGGTGCTGCCGCCGGGGGAGTTGTGTCCTGGTCCAGCTGCCCCAGCCCCATGGCTGTCCGCCTTCCTCCCCTCCTCACAGGTGGGCTGGCCAGGTGAGAGCCGCTGGCAGGTGGGCCTGATTGTGGAGGACAGCCCGGCTCTGGGAGCACCACAGGTGGGAAGCCTACCCGACGTGGTGCCCGAGGGGACGCTGCTTAACATGGTGCTGAGGAGGATGCACCTGCCCCGAAGCTGCTCCTACCAGCTGCTCCTGGAGCACCAGCGCCCCAGCCGGATCCAGGGGCTTCGCTGGGTGAGCGCTCATCGCGGGCTGGAGCGTCTGAGTGGGGAGCACAGGCATGCCGGTGGTGGCCCGGCTTGCTCTGGGAATGTGGGGGGTACTGCTGGCTGGACAGCTGGTCAGGTCGCTTAGCTTCGGTATGGGGATGTGTGGGTGGCTCACACAGCTGCATTGTGTGTGTGTGTGTGTGTGTGTGTGTGTGTGGCGCCCAAGTGCCCCCATTTAGGCACGGGCAAGAGACGAGGGATTTGTCGTTTATTCATGACCTCTGCGAGCCTTGGGTTAGGTGCTTGTGTGTTCTGCCTGTGGGGGTGGAGGCCAGGTCAAGTCAGGGCTGAGGTAAACTTGGTTACTATTCACGTTACCACCGTGGCAACCTCCCCGGTTAGTGAGCAAATGAACTGCACCGGTTCTGTTTTTTGATTTTGGGGTGAGGTGGGCATGCGAACATTGCTAGGCATCTGGCATTGGGGAGCTCAGGGAAGGATTCTGAAAAGCTTAGAGAATCTGAGGCGACTGGAGTTCCCCTTGTCGTTGGAGAGCAGCCGGGGAGCTGCAAAAGTGAAGGGGAGAGCAGGAGCGGGTCCTGGTGGGTGGGACGCAGGATAATGGTTGCAGGATCCAACTTGTCAGAGAAGCTCTCAGTCTCCTAGACTTACTAGAGTGGCTTCACCTGAGATTCAGTGTGTGTCTTGTGTGCCCACCTATATGTGTGTGTGTGTGTGTGGGGGGGTGCCAGGAGGGCACTTGGATAAAGGTGTGGAGGCAGGTGACAGACTTGGGGGAGCTCGTGTCTTATGGGGAAGTCCCGGTGAATAAAAGGACCACCACCTTCTGCCTGCTTCCTCCTACCTCTCTCAGCTGCCATTTATATTTACCAAAACATGAGGCTGAGTTGAGAAAACTGAGGTCCACCAACACGAGGAGGTCACCCTGGCGATCAGAATTGAGGGGAGAATCTAGGTGGCAGTCCCCCAAACCCTGCCTCCCAGGGTTTTCCTGATAAGGGGTCCCCTGGCCTTGGTCCTGCTCAAGATGGGGCACTGGAGGAGGCAAGGGAGCCAGTCACTTCTGGGCTTAGCTCCCCCCTCCCCCTTCCGGGTCCCTGGCAGTAGCTATTGCTTGGAGCCAGTGGGCTGGAACACTCCCTCCCTCTTTCCCTCTCAGGCTATAATTACTTGTGCATTTCCTGTCCTTTTCCCAGCTTGTAGAGGCAAGGTGGAGAGTGGGGGGAAGGTCAGGTGCTAGGACAATGAGGTCACTGGAGGATCCCCTGGGACCCAAAGTCTGGGAGTGGGTAGATGAGGCCGCCAGGCTGTCTCCTGACCCCTCCAACCCCTGGTGTGCTTGGGGAGGCCAGGAGGGTGGGGGTGAGGGCTGTTGGAGTGTAAATAGGGTCAGAGGCACAGAAGCAAGGCCCCTCCCTGCCAGGTAGGGGGCCATTGTTGATTAGAGGGAACTTAGATTTTTAAGGCTGCCACACCCTCTCCTGATGACCTTCTCTGGGGAATGGGGTGGGGTCCCTTCAGCCCATTGTGTCTGTGACTTCGTACCTATAAAGCTGGACCTTGAGTCTCTGGATGATGCCTGTGGCCCATGAAGAGCTCACGTGAGAGGAACAAGCGCCAGGCAGGGACTATGCACACACAGGGTGAAGGGTGGGTGTTGTGAAGGATCGGAGCCCAGAATCCCAGGAGGACAGTGCTGGCAGCTATGCAGCCCCTACCAACCTCTTAGAAAAGCAAGGGGAAACCCATCAACTTCCCGCAGGCTAAAGAGAGCACTTTCTGTTCCTACTGGACAAGGACAAGAGAAAAATAAAAGCAGGTTACAGCAGGAGGGCCGGAGGTTAGATTTAGAAAGGACTTACCAACCCTGACAGGTGACACTGGGGTGAAATGAAAGAGCACCTCCTTTGAAGACATGAAGGGGAGAGAGGGTTTGGTGTCTGGGAACCAGCAGAGGGGTCAGTCTGTCTATAGGCAGTTACAAGATCAGGATGACCTCTGGTGGGTCCCCTGAACTCACAGAAGACTGGGATGCTTCTCAGTGAGTGAGTGTTTTGGGGATGGTGTGTCTATGCTCTAACTCAGAATACATGCTCTCATCTATAGGTAGCTGGTAGTTACCTAGGCCTTAAGTCCCAGGCACATTTGAAAGGCCTTCGTCGTATCAAATATTCGCTTAATAGCCTGTGAGATAGGTGCTAATGTCATCATTTCAACTTAGAGATGAGAAAACAGGGGCACAGAGAGGCTAAGTGACAGGTCCAGAGTTACACAGCGGCTAAGGGACAAAGCTGGACCTTGGTCCTGGGTAATGTGGCTTCAGAGTCCAGGCTCATGGTATTTTTTCTCTTGCTGTGGATGGTAATACTAACACTCCAAAACATCACCCCCCCCCCCCTCCCGCCATGCATCCTCTCCCTGTCCCACCATGAATAGCCCTGGTCTGAGACCCTAGCCATGGGCTAATGGAACTGGTCTGACAGGTCCCCATGCGTCTGTCTGCACTGCCATGCCCGTTGGGCTCTGACACTCAGCGACAGGGAGGAGGGTGAGGCAGGTCAGGTGCTGGGGCCATGGGAGCTAGCTGGCAACTCCTCTTCCACCCCGAGTACTTCCTGTGAAGGCATGAGAGGAGGTGGGCAAGGATCTTCACCTCCACCCACGTCAGCTACTTCTTTCCCACTGAGAACCCTAAGCTGACACTCAGGGTCATCGGGTCAGGGACAGGGTCAACAGGTACATTTCTAACAGTGTCCAGTGCCCAACATGAAATAAAGATTAATCAAGATACTTAACACTTACTCAGCAGTTGCTACACCCAGTTCCTGCTCCAATGCTTTCTATTATTCTCATTTGATCCTTATAATAACTATGGAAAAGGTATTTTTTTGCGGGGGGGATAGGGTGGGAAGACAGATATTTTTTTGTCACCAACCCCACGTGCAGGTGAGGAAACTGAAGCACAGAGAGGTTAATAAGCAGCTCTGGGTCACACAACCAGCTGGTGGCGGGAGAACCAGGGTTTGAACCCAAGCATCCAGCTCCAGAACCCACACACTTGACCACTGCCCCTGACTAGCACCCACACCCCAACATGTGAACCCACACACTTGACCACTGCCCCTGACTAGCACCCACACCCCAACATGGAGGGCCCAGAGGGACTGTGATAACGAATGCATTGAATTTGTTTTACCCAGTGTTCCCCAGGCTTACTTGCCCATGGAACATTCCTGAGGGTGGAATACCTCTGCTGTTTCAGCTTCTATGGCACAGTGGGGGAAACATGGGGTAGTTGCCATGGAGATGGCAGGGCATAGTGGCTAAGAGCATGGGCTTTGGAATCAGACGGGCACAGTGTGAATCCTGATGCTTATTTTACCTGCTCTCGGGGTATGTTATGCAACCTCTGAGCCTCCTGCTCTCTAGCGTGAAGTAGGAAACAAACACCTACGTGGAGGGTCCGCGCTGGTAGCAGTTCCTAAGCAGTGTGCGAGTTTCTTGTCTCTCTGGGCACCTGTTTTCCTTGGCAAAGTGAGAGGGCTGCCTTTAGGTCCCTCCTCGGCTCTGATGGGCCAGAGCCTCTGACCCGTGCTCATCCCCTGGGGCAGGACAGGAAATGGCTGAGGCAAGGCCTGTGGATCTGGGATCTGGATGGTGACCAGCCTGGCCACATGACCTGGCACCTCCCCGCCTGAAGTGCCCTCTGGGGTCAGAATAATACCAGGAAGAGAGCGTGTGCTGGAGCCTGGGTTGTGGGCACCGAGGGAGTTGGGGCAGGGACTGGGGCCACCTGGGCATTTTGACATGAACAACAACATGCCATTAGCACTCGGCACTGTTTGTTCCAACACTGGGGGCTGGCTGGGTAGCATTCCTGCCCTTCCTCTTTCCCTTGCTGCTGCTGCTCCTGCTCCTCCTCCTGCTCCTCCTCCTCCTCCTCCTCCTCCTCCTCCTCCTCCTCCTCATTTCCTGTTGCTAAGTCTCTAGGGCTCTGTGTCTGGCACCAGGCTGGGCCCCATGACCCGGGCAGGGATACCCTTGGGACACCTAGTGACTTCCGCTCAGCGCTGGGCTAAGCATCTACACATGCCAGCCCTCAGGCCTCTGCCTGGCATACGGTGGAAGATGCCACGATCCGGGGAGGGGGTTCTGGCCCCAGGCCTGGTTGTACCCCAGCTCCCCAGCCAGGTCATTTTCAGGGACCTGAGTGCAGATGGGAAAGCAGGAGAGAGAGAGCACTGGTGAGAAGAAGAGGGAAGGAAGAGGAAGGGGAAGGTGTGGTGGGTGGAGCGAGACCAAGAATGTGAGCACTTCTGGTCGGAACTCGAGTTTATCCGAGGCTGTCTGGCTGTCTCAAGTATGTGTGACTGAGTTACCTGAGCACTTCACCTCAAGAGTTTTGTTTCCTCGTAAATCAAAGAAGACAGATTATACCTGCCCCGCCTCGCTCACGTCTGATCCTATTCAGTACGGGTCAGAGGAGGTCACAGAGATGATCGTGCTTTGTAAAGTGCTCTGCCTCAGGGAGGGCTTGCACAGGGAGGGCATCCTGTCCAAGGATATCCACAAATTCCAGGTAGCAGAGAAAAGGGTCGGGAGAGGTTTTCATGTCCAACATCCGGGACACATAGGCTGGGTAGCTCGACTGATACAAAAGGCAGGAAACCTGTTAACTGATGTTTCTACGTAAACCCCGTCTTCCGGAACCATCCTGTGTGCTTCCCAACCCTCCTCACTCTACGGGGTTATGGACTAGCAGCAGCATCTCAGAGAGGTCAGGAGCTTCGTGCAAGCAGCCGCCCTTCGCTTCTCAGATGAGTAATCACAGCTGACATGCACATACAACTGTATACCAGGCAGTGCTGCATTCAGAGCCACACTGCTGATAAATGGAGGAGCAGGGATTTGGGGCCAGGAGTCTGGCTCTAAGGTTCGTGCTAACCACCAGGGTGCACGGAAGCCCACACAGGGCAGGTTTGCCCACGGACCTGTGGTTGGGGACAGACCTTGGCTCTGGGATCAGGCCTTGTGACGCCAGCCAAGGAACAAGTGTTCCCGGCCTCACCAAGCCACGCACTCCCTGGCCTCTCAGGGCCTTCTTATCACATGTCCTCATGCTCTTCCAGGAGCAAGTCCCTGGGAGCCTGGGCTCACCTGGGCTCTGAGTAAGCAGAACTGGGATCTCGGGGTGCTCATCTGTGGGGATGAGGTGCTTGAGTGTGTGGGGACAGGATAGCAGGGTGGGGAAGAGGCGATGCTGGGCAAACTGTGTGATTAGTATTTGTTTACAGTTGTCGCCTCTCATCCAGTGGCTATGTTCCAGGACCCCAGCACATACCTAAAACCAGGGACAGAACTGCATCCTATGCATACCCTGTTTCCTGTACACACACACCTTTGAACTTAAAGGAAGCACTTTACTACTTGTCTTTGGATATCCGAATCTCTAGCACCACTATTGGTGCGCTTTAGGGCCAGTATTAAGTAAAATAGGGCTTACTTTTTTTTTTTTAATCCTCACTGCAGGATATGTTACTGATATTAGAGAGAGGAAGTGGGGAGAGAGAGAAAGAGAAAAAGAGAAACATCAGTCAGTTGCCTCCCCTATGCACCCTGACTGCGGATCGAACCTGAAACCTAGGTTTGTGCCATGAAAGGGAATCAAACCTGCAACCTTTTGGTGCACCAGATGATGTTCCAACCAACTGAGCTACCCTGCCAGGGCTAAGACAATGGATCTGATAACTCAGACGCTACTAAGTGACTAGTGGGTGGGTGGTGTATACAGTGAAGATATGCTGGACAAAGGGATGATTCATGTCCCAGGGGGACAGCACAAGATTTGACCACGCTGCTTAGAGTGGCACACAGTTCAACACTTACAAATTGTTTATTTCTGGAATTTTCCATTCGCACCGCAGTTGAGTGTGAGTGACTGAAATCTTGGAAAGCAAAACCACAGATGAGAGGGAGACGACTGTATTGTTTGAACGAGTAGCTGAATGGGTTGCGTTTGGAGTTGGGGGTTGGGCAAGGGGTGCTGGGATGGGGGAGGGGTGGGGTCCAGGAGCTGGATTTGAAGGAAGGCCGGGCACTAACATGCAGACTCTTCCCATTGCCCTCAGACACCACTCACCAACAGCGAGGAGTCCCTGGACTTCAGTGTGAGCCTGGAGCAGGTACAAGCCTGAGGGTGGAGCTGGGAGGGGGCAGCATGGCCAGTGGGTCAGGGCCTGAGCCATCTGTGCTGCCCGTCCCCTAGGCTTCCACAGAACGGGTGCTCAGGGCGGGGAAGCAGCTGCACCGACATCTCCTGGCCACCTGCCGGAACCTCATCCGAGACAGAAAGTACCACCTTAGGCTCTATCGGTGAGTGGAGGCCTTGCCGGCCTCCTGGCCCAACCCCTCTGCTTTTCTTTTCCTTTTCATTCTATTCCAGGCATCTGGGCCTGGCCCTGCGTCTAGCAGAACTGGGGCTGGGCCTAGGAAGGTACCCTTTGGACGGAGAGTTGCTCCCTCTCTCCTCTCCCCTCCTGCCATTTGACTCTCCGTCCTTTCCCCTGTCCCCTTAACTCTGGTAGGCAATGCTGCTCAGGCCGGGAGCTCGTGGATGGGATCTTGGCCCTGGGGTTTGGGGTACATTCACGGAGCCAAGCCGTGGGAATCTGTCAAGTCCTGCTGGATGAAGGTGCCCTCTGCCATGGTGAGCCTGAGCCCAGGGCAGGGCACCCGGGCCTGGGCAGTCCTGGGGAGCAGGCATCCGGGGTAAGGAGGGGTGAGCATTGTGGTCGGGCCTCAGACCCACTCAGCCTCATTGCCTCTCCTCTCCCATGTTTGGGCCTCTTCCCGCAGTGAAACACGACTGGACCTTCCAGGACCGAGACACTCAATTCTACCGTTTCCCGGGTCCAGAGCCGGAGCCCTCGGGAGCCCATGAGCTGGAGGAGGAGTTGGTTGAGGCCATGGCGCTGCTCTCCCAGCGGGGGCCGGATGCCTTGCTCACTGTGGCACTTCGGAAGCCGTGAGTTGGCACTCTGCACCCTGCCCCTCGAGACCCCAAGCCCCACAGGACTCCCAGACCCCATAGCTTCTCAGTGTCATCTCCGAGTGACTTAGTTACTTTCGTCTCAGTTACTTCTCGCTGAGGGAAAGGATCCCGGTTGGACCAGAGGCCTGAGCTCTGACCTGCATTCTTCCAGACTTGCTGGGTGATCTGAGCCCTCCTTCCCCGCTGGGCCCGTTTTTTCCTCTGTAACCGAGGGTGTGGGGCACGAGGCCTCTGAAGACCCTGCCCACTCTGAGTGGCAGCAATGGTTGAGAGAGGGTGGGCTCTCGAGTCCTCAGGCAGGTCTGAGTTCAAATTCTGGTTCTACTGGCTGCGAGCTGGGTAGCCTCGGGCCTTTCCGTGCCGGCTTCTTCTTCTCTCAAAGGAGAACAAGAACGCCCACGTCATGGGTTGTCATGAGGGCAGTTGAAATGATGCGTGTGAGGCACTTAGTCCTGTGGCTGGCACAGTGTGAACTGGGAAATGGCTGGCCATTAGTGATAACAGTCTTTGCTGAGGCACCGGCTGGCCTCAGGCCTATGCTTTGTGGGTGAGTGGTCTCAGCCCTGGCCCCGGCTAGAGTTCATTCTTTGCTTTCTGGTCCTACCCCCCCCCCGGCCCCCCCAACCCCCACCCCGGCCTGCAGCCCAGGGCAGCGCACGGACGAGGAGCTGGAGCTCATCTTTGAAGAGCTGCTGCACATCAAGGCTGTGGCCCACCTCTCCAACTCGGTCAGTCCGCCAGCCCCGCGCCCCCCCACCCCCTCCTGTGACTACCCCGGGAGGTGCTAGTTGCTGGCCCAGAAGACACATCCCTCCCCTTCTGCCTCTGGCTTGGAAATTTCCACCTAATTTCCTGTTCCCAGCATCCTTGTCTGAAAATCCTTCTGCCTCTCTTAGCCCTCCCCCAAACCCCAAATCCCAAATCCCAGACCAGCTGGCCTAGCCACATCTCTGCCCCCTGGGCACTCATGTCTGTGGATCTTCCCTCCTCACCCCTAACCTGGCCCTCTGCCCTGGACTTGCCCACTGACCCCCCTCTCCCTCCCCACAGGTGAAGCGGGAATTAGCAGCAGTTCTGCTCTTTGAACCCCACAGCAAGGCGGGAACTGTATGTAAGTCAGACAGTTGGCAGGAAGCTGGGCACCGGGGACCTGGACATGGTTGGGGGCCCCAGAGAGGTGGTGGGTGCTGGAGTGTGTCTGACCTGTGCTTCTCTCAGTGTTCAGCCAAGGGGACAAAGGCACCTCGTGGTACATCATCTGGAAGGGATCCGTCAATGTGGTGACCCATGGCAAGGTGAGCGCGCCCCCCTTTCCCAGCCCCCTGGTCGTCCTCACGGGTAGTGCTTCTGGTGGACCCAAGGTGCCCACACCCAGGTCTTCTCCTGTCTCGGTGCGTCTCCCCGCCCTGGGTCTGTTCCGTGGGGGCTGGGGCTGGCGGGCGCACTGTGACTGAGGCCTGGCTCCAGGGCCTGGTGACCACACTGCATGAGGGAGATGACTTTGGACAGCTGGCTCTGGTGAACGACGCACCCCGGGCAGCCACCATCATCCTGCGAGAAGACAACTGTCATTTTCTCCGAGTGGACAAGCAGGACTTCAACCGTATCATCAAGGTGCCATTGCTGGGGTGGGGAGGGCCGGGGACGTGGCAAGGACGGTTCTCTGGGGAAGTGTGGGGTAGGGGGGGGACCAGAGGGAGCCTGTGAGGGGCAGGGGATGAGGAGATGGAGAAGCTCGAGATGATGGCTGGAGGCGGGAGCCCAGCCTGGGGGTGTGAGGAAGTGCACAGTATGCTGATGAGGTTCTGAATCCCGCTCTTTCTGTGCGGGAGACCATGGGGGCCATAGGGCTGCCGAGGGGCAGGGGACTAGATTGCGAGGGGGGCAGTGTGGTGGAGGGTGGGATCCTTGGAGGGAGGGCCGGGAGGAATGGCGCGGAGGAGGGGCTCAGGCTGTGTGATAAGCAGGGGTGGGATGAAGGGCAGATCCAAGTGGTGGGTGTTGAATAGAGTGGGAGGAGGGCTGAGGGTCCTTGTGGGGCTCAGGGTCTGGAAAGAGGGGGTGTGGGGGGACAGGGGCCTGAAATGGGAAAGGGTCATGGTGTGTGCTGAGCACTCAGTGTGGCTTGTTTTTCAGGATGTGGAAGCAAAAACCATGAGGCTGGAAGAGCACGGCAAAGTGGTGCTGGTGCTGGAGAGAACCTCTCAGGGCGCTAGCTCTTCTTGCCCCCCAACCCCAGGCAGGAACCGGTAACACACCCACCAAGCTCCCGCTCTACCTTCTCTCCTCCTTTCCTCCGTGTCATACCCCTGCCTGCTGGGTAGAGAGGCATCCTGGGACTCAGATATACCCCTGAATAGCCACCCCTCCACCCCTAGGTGGGGCAGGGCGGACAAATAGGGAAGAGTGATATGACTGATGACTGCCATCTGTCCTGGTTGGGGGGGAGGGGGCGGCACCAGGACATGGATTGGCCGTTTCTGCCAGGTATACGGTGATGTCGGGCACCCCGGAGAAGATCCTAGAACTGCTGTTGGAGGCCATGCGGCCTGATTCCAGTGCTCATGACCCAACAGGTAGGGACAGGAGACACCTGCCTGCGTCTGGCTCATCAGGTGGGCAGCGCCGCCTGGGAGGGGGCTAGGCACCTGACTCGATTGGGTGCTGGCTTGGCCCGTGGGGCCAGTTGGCAATAAACCCTCATTCCTGTGCTCTTGGCTTGGGTAGGGAGTGCTGTCACGGGGGCTGGGCACCGGTGGTACTTTTTCCATGGCAGCCTTGGGGGATGGCACGCCAACTGTGTCCAATGGGCTTGACCTGTGAAGCCCCACCTCCCACCTGTCTCCCACCCCTGCCTGCCCTACAGAGACATTCCTCAGCGACTTCCTCCTGACCCACAGTGTCTTCATGCCCAGCACCCAGCTCTGCGCGGCCCTCCTGCACCAATATCCTTCCAGCCCCAGGGA
This sequence comes from Murina feae, assembly GCA_004026665.1. Classification (NCBI taxonomy): domain Eukaryota; kingdom Metazoa; phylum Chordata; class Mammalia; order Chiroptera; family Vespertilionidae; genus Murina; species Murina feae. Next base: position 86,882 of record PVJC01001271.1, read on the forward strand.
CGGTGTGTGGAGTGGGGAGAAGGGATGGCTCATAGCATGTCTGTGCTGAACCCTCCAAAGTACCAGCCTCATGCCAGGCCTGTCAGCGCCTTCCTCTCTCTGCCTGAGGTGTGGGGGGTGCTCAGTCGGATGCTGTGGTTTCCTTGACTGGCGCGCACCTTCCACGCGGAGCCCGCGGGAGGCAGTGAGCAGGAGCGCAGCCTCTACATCTGCAACAAGAGACAGCAGATCCTGCGGCTGGTCAGCCAGTGGGTGGCCCTGTATGGCCCCATGCTCCACACTGACCCTGTGGCCAGCAGCTTTCTCCAGGTACCTGGGAGTGAGGCAAGCTGGTCCGGGCTGCCCCGGGGGAACACGGGGACAGCATCTCAGTGCATCTTGGCTCCTCCCAGAAACTCTCAGACCTGGTGAGCAGGGACGCCCGGCTTAGCAACCTGCTGCGGGAGCACTGGCCCGAGAGGCGGCGTCACCACCGGTAACTCTGGCTCTAAGTCAACTTGTCGCCTCGGGGACCGAGCGCACCTACTCTGGACTCAGTGCCAGGCCTGACCACTCCCAGCTGCGCTGTCCTGAGCACATGACTGCACCCCCCTGAGGACTTTGGGCTCTTGTCTCTAACGTGGGGGAGCACCTACCTCATTGCTCGGCAAAGAGTTACTGCTGCTTCCGAGGGCAGAGCAGTGCCTTGCGCACGTGCCCTCGAATGTTGCCTGTCGTTGCTCATTTGTCTAGTCCTGCTTGTTTCAGCGAGTCGTTCCCACCAGCCCCTTGCTGTTCACCCTCACGTCACAGCTCAGCCATTTTCACACATCACAGTCATTCGTGTGTCACTGTCCTGTCCCGAGTGCACCTGCTGCTCTCACTTCCTCCATCCGGCCCGTATTTATTACCCAGCGCCATCGGTGCCGTTCCTGCCAGCCCCACCCAGTGAATCTCCTAGACTCCAGCTCCCGCTTCCCAGACACTCCCATGAGGACAGCTTGCCTGAACCACCCGACACCTGTGCCCATTTCCCCCTCGAACTCCTGTTCCCTCCCCGGTTGGCCTGGGGAAAACCAGGATCCAAGGCCCCAGTTTCAGCCCCTTTGTCCCTTTTTAGGGGACATTCACTGAGTTTATGAAACTGGCCCTAGGGTGAGGGTGGATGGGATCCGGAGACCTCCCTGCTCCTGTCTGACCCCCAGTCTCACCCCCTTCTCCCTTGCTCCACAGGTTGGAAAATGGCGGCGGGAGCACATCTCCTCAGATAAAGGTGTCTGCTCGGAATCGTCTTCTCTCGCCTCTGTCAGCCTCAGCTTCTTCCCTCTGCTCCCCTGTGACTGTAGACCGGGTCCTCCTCCACCCCCATCTGCATGGAAGGTCCCCATGCACAGACACCCCTCATATCCCAGGTCCCCACCACCACCTTCGACCCAGTTAGCAGTTCCCACTGGGTGAGCCTCTGAGGCCCAGTGGCTCAGAGGAAGGCAGGCCCCTCCTGGGAGTCAGAGGTGTCCAGTGAGGCTCCGAGAGGCAGGGGGGCCGGGGGCAAAGAGGGACTGGAGCTGAGATTTGGTCGAGGAATGGTGGGGAAGGGACTGGAAAGGTAGGTTGGGGCTGACTGGGCAGTGCTGCATTGGGAATAAAGTCTAAAAGCCTCCCCCGGGCTTCCGGGTCTCCCCATGCCTCTCCCACCCCGCCCTGCCCGTCCCCCTCCCCCCTTCACTGCTGAAGACACTCATGGGCCCCTTCTCTTCTATAGGTGAAGCTTGTTCCCACCTCAGGGCCTGGAACTTTCTTTCTCTGGCTCTTTGACTACCTGGATCCTTCCTATCGTTCTGATCTCAGCCAGAGTGTTGGGTTTCCAGAGAGACCCCTTTCCATCTCTCTGTCCAGAGCAGCCCTCTACTGGCCACTGGCCTGCAAGGTGTCTACTGTGATTTTCTTCAAAGCAGGGTCACCACGTGGAGTTGTTGTATTTGTGTAGTTGCTCATTGGCTTTTAGTGTCACGTCCCATTAGACTGCTGGGCTCATCACGGTGCTGCCTGTGGCTGGCACTCGGGAATCGCGTGGAATGGTCCTCATGTGCCAGACACTTTGTAGGAGCCTACAGTGCAGTCCTGGGCTGGGGGAGCCAGCCTTGGCCTTAAGGGTCAAGCAAGGTACCATCTCATGCTAAGGGCTAAGACAGGGCTCTCTGAAAGCAGGGAAGGGAATGGTTGACTCGGGGTCAGGGTCAGGGTCAGGGTCAGGGAGTGTCCTTGAGAAGTAACTGTTGGAGCTGAGAGCTGCACCGTGTGAGGGGGAGGGGTCCCCGGAGGAAGGGGTGTGGATTTGACTGGACAGTTGACGTAGCTGGTAGATAAGAGTACAGAGAGAGGGAGGAGCAGGTGAGGATTTCGGCTGAGCCACTTAACGGCTGTGCTGCCTTGGGCATGTTCCTTAACTTCTCTGAGCCTAATTTATCTGTAAAATGGGAATAATAACAATATTTGTGTCAGAGGACGGTTCTGAATATTTAGATACTTGGAATAAGTGTGTCCATAGCCTGGCATGCAGCAAATAGTAAACTGGCAAATGGTAGCGGAAGGAGGAGAGGGACGAGAAAGACAGCTGAGGTGTGTTCACACTAGAACAGCTCTGAGCCTATTTGGCAGAGGGGGATGACACGTAGAGGGGCACACCCTCATTCCTAGCCGTCATCTGTCTCTTCCTGGAGCCTTGGTCCCAGGGTGTCACCTGGCTCAGGTTCCCTCAGCAAGCAGGGCCCGTTGGTGTGCATGCTGTGCAGGTCCCATGCTCCCAGTGACGAAGGCCCCTCCCTGGCCCTGCATACTCTCCTCTGTGTCCTCCTGGCCTTACTTTCTCTCCCTCTCAGGCCCGGAACATGTCTGTTTGGCTCCCCAGCCTGGACGAGCCCCTCCCCAGCAGCAACTGTGCCATCCGAGTAGGAGACAAAGGTGGGTGGCCTGCACCAGCCAAGGATACAGCTCACTGCTGTGGTCACTCTGGGCAACGGTGTGGCAGGCCAAGGATGGCACCCTGTGCCCCCCGGGGCCTCAGGTCCAGCCGTTCCCTCTGCTGGGCTCAGGGCCTCTCCCTGCTCTGCACAGAGGGCCCACCCAGGCTTCTCCTTAGGGCCCTGGCCTGCCTCCTTGGGGTCCCTCCCACTCTTTGCTGCCTTTTCTCTCCTGAGGTGGGGAGCCCAGCAGCTCCCTCCCGCAGCTCAGCCTGATCTTCCTCTCCAGTCCCCTATGACATCTGCCGGCCAGACCACTCAGTGCTGACCCTGCAGCTGCCTGTGACGGCTTCAGTGAGAGAGGTGATGGCAGCGTTGGCCCAGGAGGACGGCTGGACCAAGGGGCAGGTGCTGGTGAAGGTCAACTCTGCAGGCGGTGAGTTGTGTGTCAGAATAGGGTGGCCCCAAGGGAGGAGGGGCCCTCAGAGCCATGTCCAGATCCCCCAATTAAAACCATCTTTATTGTCTCCATCACTGTCAGTGAAGCCCGGCTTTTGTGGGCGGTTGGTGATGTCTCGTTAAAATGCTTTAAATGTGGTGCTTAGCAGCGTGAACTCTGGAGCCCGCTGCCCGCGTCTGAACCCGGCCCTTTAGCTCCCTGTCTGCATGTTTTGGGCACACGGGTGCTTCATCTCCCCAGGCTCTGTTTCACCATCTGTAAAATGGGGGTGAGAAGAGGACATGCTTCATAGAGGAACTGTGAGGACCACATGGCTCATCGTGGAAGTGTTTAAAACAGTGTCTGGCACATAGCACTCCTTAGGTATTAGCTGCTACTGGTAGTGTTCCCATGCTTGCACATTCATTGAACCCAGTAACAGTATTATGAGATAGGTACTTTTATCCTGTCTCAGACGAGGAAACTGAAGCTCAAAGGGCTGACGTGATTTTCCCAAGCTCACACAGTGAGGGTCGCTAGCCTTTGAATTTAGCTGGTCATCATTCATTTAGTCAGTCAGCACACACACTTGAGGATCAGCGGTGGCCCAGCCAATGTGTAAGGAGTCAGAGTGCCATGGTAGGTAAGATGGCGTAGCTTGATGGTTAAGAGCATAGACTGGATCCCCAGACCCGTGGACTCTGAGAGCCACTGCTAGTAAGCTGGGTGATCCTGGGCAGGCTGTTTAACCCTCTGAGCCGGTTTCCTTGTCTGTCAAAGGTGTGACTGGGCCTTTCACATAGGTCTGCTGTGACTATGACGTGAGATGCTGTGCGTAAAGCGCTTAGCATGGTGCCTCGCACAAAGCAGTGCTCAGAACATGGCAGCACGGATTTTTAAGACCTGCCTTCAGAGAACTTAAGGACATTAAAAGCCACTGTTGTCTGTGAAGGATGCTGCCCAGGTCTGACCGCGGGAGCTCAGGGTAGGCAGGAATTGGGGCATCCTGAGAAGAATGGCAAGGTGTGGGGGCAGAAAAGCAAAACCTTCTCCCTTCAGGACCTGGGGAGACAGGATGAAGTCACCTGTGCCTACGTGCTCTGGAAGCATTGCCCTCTGGTGGCCACCTGGAGAGTTGCGATTGCCCAAAGCCAGGTGCTATTGATACCCTTACTCTGAGCCAGATGCTGTTTAGAGAACACATTTCTGGAGTGCTTTGATCAACACCCTTATCAGTAACTGATATTTTATTACACCCCCCCTGCTATGTGTATATTCTCTTATAAGTCATATACATGCATTCCTACACTAATGTTATGTAATGAAACTGTACACAAAATAGAGGTACAAAATAGATAAGAAAACTGGATTTAAGTAGAAGAGCTCATTTTTTCTTCCTGGATGTGTGGGTGGCCTTGTGCACCTTACTTTGAGGCTACGATCTAGGAACTGAGAGCTCAAATATGACTGAAAACCAGTCTCAGTCACAGGAGCTGATGAACATCAGCAACAAGACTTCTGTAAAGGCACTTCCCAGTTTTCATAGAGCTTTCACATGTATCTTATACGCACAGCCACTATGTATATAAACTATTTCGTTTGACTGCTTAGTGAGGGCAACTCCTATCGTCTCCATTTGACGAAGGAGGAAACTGAGGCTGGGGCTCCCACCTTGCCTGAGGTCTTCCTGTCTCACTAAACACCCCCTTTTCCCCCTCCGGGAGTGTGGGTGGGTGGGCACGTGCACCTGTGTACTTCCAGGACTCTAACCCTGAGACTGAGAGAAGGACCTCCCGACCTCCCAGACAGGGCCCCCACCCTGCCTCCAGCTGCTCCCCGGCCCCACTCCCTGTCCCCACCTAGTGCATCCTCTGCTCTCTTTGCAGATGCTGTTGGCCTGCAGCCAGATGCCCGTGGTGTGGCCACATCCCTGGGGCTCAACGAGCGGCTCTTTGTTGTCAACCCACAGGAAGTGCATGAGCTGGTAGGGTCAGGCAGGGAGCCAGGACCCAGGGCAGATCTGTGTTTGGGGGGTGGTAGGGATGTGCACTGAGGAGAGAGGGGGCCTGGTCTGGCTGCCGCTGGGCCTTAAGTGGAGACGGGAAGGAGTGGGTCTCAGCTGATGGGGTATTCCAAAGGATGAGGAGGGGCACGCTGATGGGGAGCTCTCAAGGGGAGGGAGGAAGATGTGCCCCCATAGGGGCTCCCCAGGGGATAGGAGTCCTTCAGGGAGTGGTCTCGGGGTCAGGCAGCTGTGAGGAAGATGCCTCCTTGGGAAGCCCTATCATTTAGAGGCCCCTTCACTGCCTGCAGCACCCCTCCCCGCCCCAACACTCTTCTGCTCACCAGCACAGAGTCTACCCCAGACTCATCTCCCGCCTGTTACCTATTCTCTGGACTCCTCGGGCACCCTCCTGAGTACTCTCCCCCCTGCAGACCCCACACCCTGAGCAGCTGGGGCCCACGGTAGGTTCTGCTGAGGGGCTGGACCTGGTGAGCGCCAAGGACCTGGCCGTCCAGCTGACGGACCATGACTGGAACCTGTTCAACAGTATCCACCAGGTGCGGGGAGCGGAGCTCAGGGGAGGCCAGCAGGTGGCAGGCACCCTGAGAGGCATGTGCTGATCTCTCGTGCTGCCCCCTCCCAGGTAGAGCTGATCCACTATGTGCTGGGCCCCCAGCACCTGCGGGACGTCACCACCGCCAACCTGGAGCGCTTCATGCGCCGCTTCAACGAGCTACAGTACTGGGTGGCCACGGAGCTATGTCTCTGCCCCGTGCCCGGCCCGAGGGCCCAGCTGCTCAGGAAGTTCATTAAGCTGGCAGCCCAGTGAGTGCCTGTGGGGATCCATGGGATGTGTGGCAGAGTCCTTAGGCCTCTTCTTCCTAAACCTCCCCGTCCGTGGTCAGGATGTTGCCAAATCTGGGTGTTGTCTTGAAGTGGGGGCTCTGTGGGTGCTGCTGCTTTCCCTGAGGGTCTCTGGTTCTCCTGCTAACAGCCTCAAGGAACAAAAGAACCTCAACTCCTTCTTCGCTGTCATGTTTGGCCTCAGCAACTCGGCCATCAGCCGCCTGGCCCACACCTGGGAGGTAGGTGTTTCCTGGAGGGGGTGACCACGTCCTCTCCCCACCCCAGTCCTGAGGTTGGACCCCAAGCCCATCCTGGGGACAGGACCCAGAGCAGCCTCATCTCCGTCTACCTCTCCTTCGCAGCGGCTGCCCCACAAAGTCCGGAAGCTGTACTCGGCCCTCGAGAGGCTGCTGGTGAGTACAGGGCCTCGGCCTGTCCCTCCAGAAACCCTGCTCCTTGGCTTCCTAGCGGCCCCTCTCCTTGTCCTTGGTCGCTGCCATGGTTTCCAGCCCTGAGCCGGAACCTGGCTCTCCCTGGCTTGTGAGTTTGGGGAGCTGGCTGGGGAATGGGTGTGTAGCATTATGGAGGGAGTGCGTAGGGTATTCGGTCCCCCGGGATGTGGCTATTAGGGAGGCTCATTTGCTGTGGCTCTGAGGTCCTGTGTGAAGACCAGGACAGGCACATGTGGTATCTGGCCCTGGGTCTGAGGTGCCAGGGGAGCACCGGGACTCAGGAAGCAGGCCCTGGCACCAGCACCCACCGTGTGCCTGACTCCAGGAGTCTGTGGCCAGACTAAGCCACAAGGCAAGGAAAGAGTTGAGGAGCAGTCCAACCCCCAAGACTTTCTGGGGGTTTGAAAGGTTCTGACAATTTTAGGAGAGGACTGGCTCCGAGGTGTTCTTATCAGTATGGCTCTGGGAGCTCTTGAGTGAAAAATTCACCTGGTGGGGCTCACCTGCCAGAGGGGGGTGGGCATGGTGGGGGGGTGGTGGATCCATGAGAGCTCAGGGCCCTGTGACTAATGGCTATGAAGTTTCCTTGGCGGCTAATTGGAAGCCAGGAAGCCACACGCACACATGGCCTTCCCGCCTGCCACAGAGCCTGCCACAGAGCCTGCCTTGGTGAGACCTGGGGCTGAGCAGGGGCTGAGCTCCAAGTGGTGGTTATGTGGCCCTTCTTCGGGGGGCAGTGGGGGGCATTTGGTTGTGTTACGGTATGTGGTGAGCTACGGTGACTTCTTCCCTCCCAGGACCCTTCATGGAACCACCGAGTGTATCGACTGGCCCTCACCAAGCTCTCCCCTCCTGTCATCCCCTTCATGCCCCTCCTTCTCAAAGGTAATGGAGACGAGAGCTTACTGTCCAGCCTCCATCCTATTATGCATTCCTGCGCCTGTATGTCTGTATGTCCACCCAACCCTCTCTGAGCGATGCCAATGTGCTGACGCCTTGAGGGGCACAGCGATGAATTAGGAGTTCACAGGCTTGAAGCAGAGTCAGCACATGCAGACAGATATTGGTGACATCAGATGGCCTCTGCTATGAGGCCTAAGAGATACTAGGAAATTACTCCAGGAGTTGGAGGGCAGCCAGAGGCAGAGGGAAGGGGGCGGGGGCGGGGGGTGGGGAGCGGGGCATGAGGCTCATTATTGGCCCTTCACCTTCCTTGGACTGCTGAAGGGGAAAGGCGTTAGGGGATCTTTGAGCACAACCAGTTTCTTTGCAGACATGACCTTTATCCATGAGGGAAACCACACCCTGGTGGAGAATCTCATCAACTTTGAGAAGATGGTGAGTTCCAGGAGAGTAGTCGCCTCCTACTGGAGTAGGTTGCGGGATATGACTATGACCTTGGAAGGAGGGGATGGGTTGGGGAGGAGATGGTCTAAAGTTATTAATAATATGAAGGTGAAGACTTACTTTAAATTAGCCCTTTCCTAACTCCATTGTATACTGGAGAGCCTGCTCTATTGGGAGTGCTGGGGGGCAGCCCAACTATCTCACTCTTCAACCACAGCCCTCCCAGGCCTCTTCCTCTCTGAGCTCTTCCTGACCTCTGTTCTCCCACTTCCTGGTTCCTGCGGGCCTCTGCCTGCTCTGGGGCAAAGGGGACATGCCCCCCCGGCCCCGCCCCACGCACTCCCATAGCCTCTTAGCCTCTAGGCGCACCCTGCTCTCAGGGAGCTTGGGTTCCCAGCTGCCCCACAGCCCAGGCCGGGGTTCTGTCCTCAGGCCCGGTCTCATGTCCTTGCTTTGTCCACAGAGAATGATGGCCAGAGCCGTGCGGATGCTGCACCACTGCCGAAGCCATAGCAACGGTGAGAGGGTCGGCCCCCCCTCCCCCCCAGGGTAGGAGCCCCTCCAATGCACCCTTCCAGGCTTGGCTCTGTCTTCCTGACTCCCACTTCTCCCCTACCCAGTGCCTCTCTCACCACTCAGAAGCCGCGTCTCCCACCTCCATGAGGACAGCCAGGCAGCGAGGGTTTCCACGTGTAAGTGGGGCAGGGTGGGTGCTGATGCATTAGCGTGTTTAGGCACTTGCATACATGACACATCTATGATATATGCTGATAGCTTCACAGCACCTCTTTGACGTAAGTGGAATGTTATCTCAACTTAAAGATGCACAAATGGGCTTGATGTTAAAGTAACTTGCAGAGGCCACGCTGGTTAGCGAGGGAGTTGCGACCCAGGCAGGCTTACTCAAGACCTGCGTTTTAAAAATTGACTCGCAGTTGTGGGAAATGGGATTAATCATAATTCACATTTCATCCCACACTGTCCTCATTGGCCTTTTATTATATTTTGTGTGTGTGTGTTTATCCTGATAATGTAATGAACATTTCTGGACCCCGCCCAAGCATGAGCACACTGACAATAAAACTCTCGGTGTGATAGTCCCCTCTCCTGGCCCCTTGCCTCCCCACCCATGGTAACTGCTATCCTGAATTTTGAGTTACTCATTGTTTTGTTTTATTTTTTTAATGAAACTTTAAAATATATATTATATATATATATATTGACTTGAGAGAGAGAGAAACATCAATTTGTCATTCCACTTATTTAAGTATTCATTGGTTGATTGCTATATGTGCCCTGGCTGGGATCAAACTCACAACCTTTGTGTATCAGGACGATGCTCTAACCAACTAAGCTACCTGGCCAGGTCATTTTCTTCTTTAAAATAGCTTTATCATTCACACACAGATACACACACATTCACACACAGATACACACATGTTCACACACAGATACATACACATACATATATATGTATATATAAACTTTTAAATGCCTCAATATATCTATATATCTATATCTATATCTATATCTATATCTATATCTATATCTATATCTATATATAATGACAACAGAATAATCTTTAGTTTTTGTTGTTTTTGAACTTAGTAAAAGAGATACTGTGCTACATGTAATCTTGGGGACCTGTTCTTCCTGTCTTAACTGACTGCTGTTCTGCCCCCAGATCAGTGGGTGGTGGGAGAGCAGTCTTCAGGGCTGGGGGTGGGAAGTGGCCGGGTGGGTGGTGGAGGGCTATAAGGCTGATTTGCTCCTTGGAGGGGGAAGAGATGGGCTCTACAAAGCAGTGCCCAGACCCTCCCTGACCACTTCCCCCATCCTGCTAGGCTCGGAGCAGTCCCTGAGCACCCGGAGTCCAGCCAGCACCTGGGCTTATGTCCAGCAGCTGAAGGTCATCGACAACCAGCGGGAACTGTCCCGCCTCTCCCGGGAGCTGGAGCCTTGAAGAGGGGGCTGGGCTGGAGCAGCAGGCACTTCCCGCCTGGAAAGCCAGGGCACGCCTGGGCCCAGGGGCCCACAGGCAGGCCGCAGCTGGGCAGGGCTCTCCGAGGAATGGACTTGAGGCCCTGGATCGGGCAGCGTGGAGGCATCTGTCCCCTGTGATGATTGTCGGCGGAGGAGGACCTCAGAGTGGAAGGAGCGGAGGCCCACGCCAAGGAACGGGGGACCGAGAGGCCAGAGTGGGTGGGAGAGCAGAGCCGGCGTCGAGACTCTGTGTTCAATAGAGAGCTCTCCACACAGGTTTTTTCCAGACTCTGAGCCTCGTGGCTTTGTTGTCCGGCCATCTCCTGGCCCCTGTGGTGTCTGCATTTGTGTGGCATGTGTGTGGCAGGGGCAGGGGCAGGGCCGGTGGTGGGGAGGGCGGGGAGGGAAGGGGCAGGCCTGCTTTTCTTTCCATAGCACTGGA